>LPNX010340619.1:174239-293480 GCA_001517045.1 Pseudotsuga menziesii | reverse complement strand
AATAGCTGCAGATTGTTAAACTGGTGATACTTACATATATCTACAGTATTTTTACTTTGTATTTGTGCGTATTGTATCACTTAGCCTTGTTTTTTTTTTTTTTTTCCATGTTGTTTATGTTTGTTATAATTTCTTTTCAGAATTATGCAAATATATGTGATTTAATTATCGACTTGTACCGATTCTGATTTACTTATGTTTCACATCATACCATTTATGGTGTATGTTTCTGTTGTATGATCTTGTCAATTTCAAAATTTCTTTTTGAATATTTCAGGATTGTTAATGCAATAGTTTCATTAGTGAATCTGATATCAGGTTAAATATTATATCGCTCCTGATTGGGATAGAAATGTTTAGAACAGATCAATAGTTGTTTCTTGTAAACTATTTTATAAAAACAGCCATTGAATCAGATATTTATATCCATATTACATTCAGGTTATTGTCTGATTTTTGTAATTAATGTATATTTGTGAATAGCGCAAATTTGTAATACATTTAACATGTTAATATTTGATTAACTTTTAATTGTAAGTTAAGTTAATGGAATAGATTTAGTTTATAAGTTAATTTAATTATATTACTAATTTATTAGTAAGTAAACTAACTAATTAATTTGTACATTCATTAACTAGTTTAATTTGTACATTTGTAAGTATTTATTAGATTTAATTAACCAAAGTAATAGCTTTAGTTTTTAGACTTAGTTTAGTTAGACTTTGAGGCTAACAAAGCCTTTAAACCTGTTGGGAACGACTATCCCAAACAGCTTGGAGCCTGTTCTAAGGATCCCGGTCTGGGTCGTTTTCCCCGTTGCGGGCTTAGTCGAATACGCCCGTCAACAGGTTCTTAGCCATTAACCAGATGAATAGTTACAGGTATGAGGTATCTACATTTTCAAGTTATATTAATTTTATTTACAAGTTGTATTTATATTTATTATGCTCTAGATTAAAGAACTGAAATATTACTTTCAAGTTTTAACACATGCTTCATGTTGTTTCATTTGTTTAATTTGAATTTCAGCCTTAAAATTCTTAGATGGATTCTGGGGTTAGATTTCTTTTAGAATTATATTTAACTAGTTTATAAGTTTATGTTAAATTTTTTAGTCTAGAATCCAAACCCTATATTCTAGATAAATTTAAAATAAACCCCATGTTACAAAAGATGTCTCATTTAAAATAAACCAGATAATAGATAAAATTAACTAAGTAAACCAAAAAATAAATAAACTATGCTCAAACAATAAAACAAATAATACACAAATAGAATACATATCCATAAACATTAAACTAGGGACCAAATCCCTTTAATAAACTCAAACACATAATCTAATGAAGAGCTAGCATATTACATTTTCCATCAAACTCAACCATATAATACATCAAACCCATCTACGTATAAATAATAAAAAGTTAAGTTAACAAACAAATTTCCATAATTCCTCATGGAAAGGCCAAGAGCCTATCCACGAATTCAAGAGGAATAATGGTTAGACTATTAAAGTCAAACTTATAACTTAACCATTATACTTCTTCCCAACATCGAATCCTGTTAAGGATTGGTAGGATTCCACAACATTTTCCAAACCTAAAACTATCTACACAAACAATGATTTACTATACTAGAAACAAAATGATAAAGCGGATATCAAAACTTCCTAGATCGAATCTCATACGCTCCACCTAAGAGCGTTAAACATTTATTTAAATAATAAACAAAATGTACTATACATTCCATTAACTAAATGATAAACCATAATCCAGGACACTAACCATCACGATGCAAGGTCGAGTCCCATAATATCTGGCTTATCATTGCTAACACACATAATAATGTTAAACAATGCCAAATCAATATCCACAACTTAATAAACATCATACCCAACCAACGATCAAACCAGTATCAAATCGTATAGAGCCCCAACTGGGAGCGATAAACATGTGAAACAAATAAACGACCATGATATAATACAACCAAGTATCGAATCCTTTAAACAAAATACCATAAGGATGTACCGTTAAGAACTAAAATATAAACTTAACACATAGGATGAGCTATATGAGCAAGGCTCGGGCTAAGCCATTACGATCGCCTTTATAACAACTAAATCATCATATCCAACATACAGATAGAGCTAGTATTTCCCTTGGCAACCTACAACACTAATTCATTAAAAATACAGACAAGGAATTCACCCATGAAAATCAAAAACCACTATGAAGGAAGGGCTCTGAATTTGTCATCATTTAACAGAGGTAAATTATCCAAACTAAATCCAAGTCAATCAATTGACAAAGCAACATCCATCTAAAACAACAAATCAATTAAATAAACCACAGTATGGTTTTAACACCCGAACTACATTCCATAGTCAACATCGAATATCGAATGGGTGGTATCATTCCTAGTTTTAATGTTCCTTATGAATACTATTCACAAGCATTTTAAATTTCATATTAATAAACGTAATATTTTAATTTATATATTTGTATTTTATTATTACAGTGCTATATTTGTCAATATGACAACAATATATTCAAACAAATCTAAACAATGAATTTTACATAGTTTTGTTTGCTAATTTCTTTTGAAATACAATATGCCCAAAGGAGAGGTATGGTTGATTGTGCATGAGATAAATAAGACTACAAACCAACTGTTGACAAAGAGTGGCATCGACTCATGGAGAGCCACAATATTTTGACTACTTCACTCTCGACTCATAAGGTGTGGCTCACACCTATAAAATCCATAAACAGAAAAAAAATACTTTACTCTATTATTTACTATTTTGTAATAATATGTAATTGTTGGTCATAGCATCTTATAAGTATCGTCACATGTATTTATGCATGAAATTTTTACTTGCGTTGGTTCTATGCTTGATTGACAGGTTAAGCCTCTTGGGGTGTTGCCTCTGAATTATTATAACCTTAACACCATCTTGCCAAGGTGATTTGTTTAGTCCTTTGGGATATATTTTAAAAGTGTGTTTTGCTTAGGACCTAAGCCTAAAAACTAAGGTTTGGTCCTAGCTACTCTTCATTATTAATCCTACCTTCTTATGACACGTTGGAAAGGGGGGTATATTATAATTTTTTTTAAAGGTTATATATGTTGGAATCATAACACATGCCTTGGTTTAAAGGTTTGATTAAATGTTTAAACTATGGTGTTAACACTCACCGTAGTTGCGACCTTAGCTACGACCTTACAAGTCGTGGGTACTACGTTATACATTTTGCATGCAAATATTTTTCAAGGGAGGTACAAGGGGAAATGCCAAATAATTAAAGATTAGAACAAGGATTTAACCTAGATGTTGATGCAAGTTGATAACGCATCCAGGTGCATTCAATGGCAAGTTCTAAATCGCATGAGATATGGCCTGAGAGGGATCTCAGTGCTCCACTTGTCGCAATATCCTGCTAGGATTTTACAAAGGGTTTTAACATGTATTTAAGCTATATTAGGGGTTAATGTTGCATTTGTTTGGTCTGTAATTGTTTATGTGGAAGAAAACACAACCACTCATGGTTGCGCTGCATTGTCTTGCTTATTCATTTGCATAGTTTGTTAATGAAGGTTTTATTCTTCTATCTAAGTTTTACTTGAAGTTTTTTATTACTTTAGTGAAAGGTGAAGTGGCCGCCCTTATGGCCTTGAACTTCCTAGTTTTTTATGGGTTATGAAACAAAGTCGATTCTTCTTTGAGATTTTAGCAAAGACCTTGCATCTTACCTAGATTTTGACTAGGTAAGGGATAGTGCCCAATTTACATTCTATACAATTAATTTTTAAAGGTTATTAACCAATACAAATTTTAACCTTGGGATTTTTAATCATATGAAGGAAAGGAGATATAAGGAGAATACATTAGGATCTGACCCCTTTCCCTCTCTTCGCCCCTTAGAGGTGAGTTTTAGTCTAAGACAGTTATGCATTGTTCAAATCATTTCTAAGGAATTGGTTTTTATAACTATGAATTTTTAATGTGAATGTGGATTTAGTTTGTTGGAGAAAAATTCGAGATAAACTAACTTCAATATCCAATCCCATACTTCATTTGGCCATGTAAGGGTTTACACCTCCATGATTTTCCTCATTCAATTACAGTTCACATTACATAGTATTTTAACAAACAAGTAAAATGTGGAATGCGAGTCCCAAGTCCTGGCCTAACGAGAGCGACGACAAGGTCAATTCCTCTTAGTTCTCCTTCTTCTCTGTACAATGGTGAGGGTTTTTATCTAACACTATTTTGAATTAGAAGTATGCATTTTTATACTTAATCATTGATTGTTATATTAACACCACTTAGTTTGATGCATGGGACTACCAACTTGATGGCTTGGACTGCACAACTTGGATCCTCCATAGTCACACAATAAGGCTCTGATAGATTAAGGCTTACAATGGTTTCCAATTGGGTTCGCAGTCCTAGAGAGGAGAGGGATTTCATAGCCACTATGAAGATACGTTTTTAATTGTCTTGTTTTAAACCTCTATGGGTATGTACTAGCTTATAAAATGGCTTCACATGCTCTCACATTTTAATGTGTTGATTTTCCATCTTATTCATATGTATATTACATTTTTTCTATACAGTCGATGCCAATAGATGGGCTTATTGCCACGCTAATGTTTACTAGTTGGAAAACTTTGTTGGTTGAGATAATTCCATTGAAGCTTAGAGATTAATAACAATTGTTATTCCTTTTTAGATGATATGGTTAGATTTTGAGTTGAATTGTTTTGATAGAGCTATCTATCCTAGGGCATGGATACGTGTGAATAGAAATTGTGTATTTAAGTTTATTTGGATGAAAATAGATTGACTCTGCAATTTAACTAGATCTAATTATTTTTTTAGTTATTATGCGGATCTATGAGCTAGACATGTATTGATTTGTTTATAAAAGAGTCTATTTTATATTTGGTTTCAAATGGGTATGAATACCCAACTAACAACAGTTGTATGTTTGATTAACGTTGAGTTAGCACATTGATCTAGAGATTCACGATCTAAATGTTTTTGAGTGAAAAATCCTTTTGTCTCTACTCTGTATATTTATGATATTTTATGCGACTATTTGGAATCCTTTTGTTTAGTGATTACATTGTTTGATTTCTCATTAGGTTTATTTGATTGCTGGTTTACTTAGTAATTCCTTCGTTAAATTCGTTGTTAACTACGTTAATGAAATATGGTCGTAACTATAGGTACTCTAAAAACATAGTTTTAATTAGAATAACTTATAAGTTAATAAATTCTAGAACAAAGAAAAACAATGTATGAAAATCCTCGGCTTCTAGGGTATATGATTAGTTTTGAATATACATTTAAAATGTTTTAAAAGGAAAATAAACAAACATACTTTAAAATATTCACCAAATATATGAATTGGTCATTACTATGGTTTTCTAAGTACTGGGTTGGTTGATTTGATACATTTGTTCAGATGATTTAGTTATACTAATAATAGATCTACTTTAATACGGGTATGGAATCCCAAAATAGAGGTTAATTGAAAAATATAATTAATATAATAATATCTCTAATCCTTTTACATTCTGTAAACAAAGAACAGTTTATACTAAATCATAACATGAAAATAGGAAAAGGTTCGAAACAAATGCATAGTGTAATTCACTACAAAAGAATGTATTTACGATTCATATTTATACTCGGTCTATAATTTATCAATACTAAATAGATACGAAATTGAGTAGGGAACCTGAAACCACTATTGAGAATACATAACTGTAGTTGTCATTCCTCGAAACTAACTCCTAGAGAAGCCAAGTATTAATTTCTCCAGAACCCCCGAGCTTATTTGTTGAATCACAAGACAAAATCCAATCAATGCACCATCTGTTGCATCAACAGATAAATTCTCCACCCATTACGAGCCTTCTGCTTGCTTGATGGACATACTATTTTATAGTATTTTTCCTAGGATTTGGTCATTTATGAGCCTCTTGCTCTTTAGCACTCCACAAGGAGAGTTGACCTGATTTTTAGGAAGATGCCTCCTGCATCACTTGATTTCCCACTCAGCAGCTTTATCCACTTGTCTTTTCACCTTGTGGGTCAGTAAACACCCTTTCAACAACTACTTCAATTCTTATTCCTTAAAAAATTTTAATTATTAAATAAAATAATCGATTACATCCATTTTGACTTTCTTGTCAAAATATTTTTTTTTCAAATAATATTCCAAGTAATAATAAATCACGTTTATTTGGTGTGTTACATACACTTCCCCTTAAAGGATAACACCGTCCTCAATGTTATTATTTTTCATCTTCACTCTTCCATTATTTCATCTTGAAATAGAATTGGATATGCCTCCCACAAATTACTCTCCAATTCCCAAGTGGATTCCTATGGACTAAGGTGCATCCATTGCACCTAGACTTGTTCGATGGTACAGTTCTAGAGTAAAAGTCCTCTCCTATCAATAATACTCTCTGGTTCAACCGAAAACTCTCCTTCAGGTTCCACATGTATAACATTCAATTCAATCACATGAGTAGCCTCATGAACGCCTTTCTTCAGAATTGAAACATGAAAAACATTATGTAATTTTACTGTAGGTGGTAATGTTAACTGATATGCTACTAGTCCAACTTTTGCCAAAATTTCAAATGGTACGCAATACGTGGGTTCCAAATTTGAGTATATCCCCAATCTTAGGGATATTTTATTGGGTTTTAACTTTATGTATACATGTTCCCCTACCTGGAACTCTCGAGTAGTTCTTTTCAAGTCTGCGCTACTTTTTTTCCTATCTTGGGAAACCTTCAAAGTTTTGTTGTACCTGTTTCACTGTTCATTCCATATATTTCAACAACTCAATACCTAAAATTAATTTGTCAATGGGAATGCGCCAAGAAATTGGAGTGTTACACTTTCTTCCATACATCATTTCAAATGGAATCATTCCATCCAAAACTTGGAAATGATTGTTATATGCAATTCTACTAAGTGCAAGTAATATTCCCACTTACCAGGTTTATCAATTACGTACATTCTAAGAATGTCTTCTAGAATCCTATTTACTCTTTCAATTTGACTATCATTTTGAGGATGATATGTAGTGTTGAAATTTAATTGTTTGTCTAGTTCTTTAAACAAGGCTTTCCAAAAATTTCCCATAAATTTTACATCTCTATCTGAGATTACTACTTTAGGTACACCGTACAACCTAAAACTTTCTTTAATAAAAATATCAGTAATGTT
This sequence comes from Pseudotsuga menziesii, assembly GCA_001517045.1. Taxonomy (NCBI): domain Eukaryota; kingdom Viridiplantae; phylum Streptophyta; class Pinopsida; order Pinales; family Pinaceae; genus Pseudotsuga; species Pseudotsuga menziesii. The sequence continues at coordinate 286,225 of LPNX010340619.1, read as the reverse complement.
AATAACCTTATAAGTATATTTTACTGGAATAAAGTGAACTTTATCCACTATGAACATGATGGAGTCATGTTGTTTAACATTCTTAGATAAACCTATTATGCAATCCATGCTGATAACTTCCCATTTCCATTCTGGAATGGGTAATGGATGCAGTAATCCTACTGGATGTTGGTGTTCAACATTTACCTATTAACATTCAATGCAACGAGCTAAATATTCTTCTACCTTTTTTCCATATTATGCCAAAAGAAGTCATTTCTTCTCATAGTAATCATTTTCTGGTATCGAGGGTGTCTTGAATAAGCTCGTTTATGTAATTTGTCCATAATAGTTAGTTTAATATCTGTAGAATTTGGTATGTATATTATTCCTTTATGTAGTAATAACCCTCTTATGTTTAGGTTAAGATTTGTTTTTATTTGATTCCTTTCATTTTGTGAGGTATTTTCGTTTAGGTTTTGATACTCTTTATCAAAATTTTCTGCATTGCAATTTTATTTTCTAAATATGATTCATAGTTGCTTCTTGCATACATCAAGTTTGTGTGGCGACTTAAAGCATATCCAACTTTATTCTCTTTTCATTTTATATGTTTTATTTCAAAATAATATTCCCTTAGAAATGACAACCACCTAGCTTGTCTAGCATTAAGATTTTGTTGATCAAACAAGTATTTTAAACTTATATTACCCAACATTAGTAAGAATATTATTCCAAGGAGGTAGTGTCACCATGTTGATATTACAACATCGAGAGTCATTCTCCAGTCTTGTAATATCAAGATAGTAGGCCTCTGTAGTCCTACTAATATCCTCATATGATTGAGGTGGATAGTAGGCTTGTGTAGTCATACGAATATCCTCATGTTGTGAGATGGTCTACTTTACTATGTAAAGTAGATATACTATGTGATGTATGGCTAGTCATGGTCAACATGTGCTACAAGTATCCTTTAGGGATTATCTACCCCTAGAGTGATTTACTTTAGAATATGAATATATGACCTGGGGAAATACATATGATCATAGCTTCGGAAACGATCTTATGAGTATGATATGATTAATTAATGAAAGCACACATGGACCATGCAGAGATATTTAATATAAGCACAGATATAGAGAGAGACTTTGAATTGCAGTTATGGTAAACAAGTTCAATTAATTAAGGGTTCAAATCCTTAATCTATGCAAATGGTTATTGGAAATAAACACTGATGGAGATGCACTAGTTCTGTTCAGTTACATTCAGTTCAACTGAGTTACATTTCGTTCAAATTAGTTAACTCAAGTTAGAGTTAGTTAATTAATGGAAGGCACATATATTCATGTGGAAGATAATTATCGAGTGCCAGCTTGACAACATATCAGTATGGGGTCCATGATTAAAGATGGATCAGTCTTCTAAGTGTTAACAAGTTGTTGCTACATGCAACCATTCTATTTTTGTTGTAAAACCTAATTTGACTTGTTATTAAAGTGTTATGCACTTAGCAAGTTAGATACAGTGTTCCATTTCGATCTCCTCTCTCTGGTGCTCTCGATGAAAGCAATATGCTATTGTGTTGTAATCATTCTCTGCTACTATTTTTTCATACTCTAAGATCGTTTGCTGGGATTTTTATCCTCTGAATTAGTAGATGGTTTTCCCACGGTATATCCTGTGTTCTATGGTTTGATTTATGTCTTTGGATTATTGATGAGATCTATATGCACTGTTATTATGGATTAAAGTTTTAAAGTTCAAGTTTCTTCATATTTTTCTCAATCACTAACATGGTATCATAGCAAGGGTGTGCAAGATCTTAGTTTGCGTAAGCAACTAAAGCCTACGTGATCTTGAGAAGTATTGAGCAAAGAGCTTTGATCCATGGCATCGATCTCCATCCAACTGGAAGACCTGTTTGAAGATAATTCCAAATTGAAGGAAAGAGTGTGAATCATTATTGAGGAGAACGATCTAGATGTTTACTTGACCTCAGTAAGTGAGGACTCCTTATGCAGGACGATTTAAAGAGCAAGTCAATATGCACCATTTCCATCACTTTTCAGGAGACAAATTTCGTGGAGACATTTTGATCAATCCGTGAGAAACCAGAAAAAATGGTTCAACACCCACTTTCGAAATGGGCCAGTTTAGCTTAATATTGAGAATATTTCAAAAATTCACAACTATGTGAGAGATACAATCAAGTATTTGAAGATGAAATTCTCAGAATTCATGTTATGGTCATTTTCCCAAAGTGGACCAATTGATGGAAGAACCCCAAGAGTTGTAAGTTGAGATCTTGTGTATAATGAGAGCCTCATAGAGTTGAGATCTCATCCAAAGAAGACGATGATCATTGGAAGAATTTTTTCTTTGAAAGAAGAACATTCACTTAAGGTTGCATGGGATCTAGTTTCTCCATGCATAGATTCTCTACCTCCTGCATGCACTCAAATTTGCAAAGAGACCAAGACCAAGGGATTACAGTAATCTCCACAAGGAAGGAGAGATCAAGAGGGAGCATGCAAAACAATAAAAAGATAAGTACCCAATTTTTTTATTATATGCTATTTAGATCTATATGCTTTTGAATGGTTTCATTACAGTCATATAGAGAATGCATGATTGTTCATAAGATATGAATATAGAGCATGCATGATTATTTTATAAAATATGAATATAGAGGATCCATGATTGTTCATAAGATTTGAATATAGAGCATGCGTGATTATTTTATAAAACATGAATATAGAGCATGCATGATTATGAATATAAAGGATGCATGATTGTTTCATAAAGATATGAATATAGAGTTGCATGGTTGTTTCATAAATATAGAGATGCATGATTGATTCATGAGATATGAATGTTGGGCTGCATGGTTATTTAATTATCATATGCTTTTATAAAATCAGATTATGTTTTATTACAATCTATATTCCCAGAATTGGAATTGTGTTTAGCATATACATTATTGTTCCTATCTTTATTGGAATGTTATCAATCTCATGAGTCCAAATTTTGTGAGATGATATAAATAATGATATAAGACTTATGTAGAACTTATACAAGGCTTAAAAAATCATTCATAAGACATGATATTTAGGGAAGCATGATTGTTTCATAAGCTGTGAACATAAGACTACATGATTGGCTAGATAGAGTGTCACGTCCCCATGCCTCCGACAGGTGAGGAGGACGCAATCACCATGGAGTTAACCATGCGGCGAGAAGCCCATGAACATGTACATGCATAAAAGTTGGTGAAACAGAATGCTAAAGAAATGGATTGAAGGAAAACATGCACAGTTGTTGTTGTTTATCATACATAGCTATAGTTATTTGCCATGCACAGCGGAATCAATATGCATTCACACAAGCATTCATTTGACATGTTCATTACATTCATTGATAGAAAATATAGTTGCAGAAGTAACAATGGACAAGATTACTTATCTTATGATGAATTCGTTCCGCAACCAGCTACGTCGCTGCAACGTTCCACCCAACCATAGGCCAGCGTGCTCCTTAATATCTCATCAGCGCTGCCACCCCCAAGCTGGGCATGATTCTCCAAGGAATAAGGGAACAACCAGGTTTACACATAGCCAAGTATGTACAAAACACAGCCAAGCCAACACAGTTGGGTTTATCAGGCCATCAAGGAGTTGGGAAAGGCTAAATGCTAAGCTGGTGAGCTCATTACAGAGCCAAGAACACCTACACCAGAACTAGCTTGACCTCTAAGACACCCAAACACACCCAACACAAGGAATCAGTCCCTTCTCTGCTAAATAGTCCCTCAGGCCCTGCATTCCCTTCCAGTGATATTCAGGGGTGATGGAGAAGAAGGCCAGCCCTCTAGCTCTGTCTGTGTGGTTTCCAGCCACCAGGTTTATCAAGCAAACCAAGCCCCCATCCCTGCTCCCAACACATTCCGAAGACCAACCATTGCACTCCGGCAATTAATTCAACTGTCACAGCTTAAACAGGGAAACAATTCTTGAGTCATTCTTGGCCCTATCATGGCCAAAATGACTCTCCAGCGAATTTACAACAGTTCCCAAACACAACAGCAAACACAATTACAATAAGGGGAAATCGGCAGTCTGTTCATGGCAAGGAAGCAAGTGGAAAAGGAATTACACAGGCCGCCACACAGTTCTTAAGCGTGAGATGACTCCCTACAGGAAATCATGGGTGATAGTGGAAAAACGGCTCTCAGCTTGCTGTGCGTGAGACTAACGAGCAATTGCTTGGGTGTGAGAATGAATGACTCCATCCCAATTTGTAAAGAAACCACAATGAAACACACTGTGTGTGAGAGAACCACAGCAACACAGTAAATCATGGATAAAAGAGCACGGATCTCAGCTCGCTGCATCAGTTGGAAAAACCAGGAAAAATACCTGTGCGTGAGACCAGCAAATAGAATACGGTTCATGCGTGGAGATGAACAGCGAAATCGTGAGGTCGCGAATTGGAGAGTGCGTGAAGGTTTTTCCTGCCATAGTAAAGTCAACAATGGGTGGAGTTTGCATGTGGGTGAGGACTGACAGTCCTACCACCCCACTCCCAAAGATCATAACTGCCTCAACCACCACCAGCCTTCCTTAATGAAAGTGGTTGGAATAAAACAAGGTAAGAAGACACATGGATTTTCACCCCATTGGCCAAAGTTGGACAAATTCCCCCACATCCTCATCCTTGGGAAAATCATGCCCCTTCCTCATTTTAGTTGTCGCGATCATAGTTGGTCGGGTCCATTTAATTAATTATAGATGCGTATTTACATGATGACAAACATAATATATGCCGCATGCCCCGATATGCCATTGGTGACAATTTAAATCCAAAACATAGCAAAATCGATCAATGGTGGGGCCTTGGCCTTTAGCTCCGCACCATGGTCATTACAATAAATACATCATATGCATCTAATGCAACAGGGTCAAAACCGGGGGTGTGACATAGAGGGCTTCATGCTTACCTCATGAGATATGAACATGGGGCTGTATATTTCTTTCATAAAATGAATTTTTGACTAATATAGGGATGCATATCAGTAGATAATATTATAAAGGGTTATGATAAATTGGTTGGTCAATATTTGTACATAACGAAGTAAATCTTTATCAGTATATTGAAAGTATTTCATGTGAAAAAATTCATGATTATGAAATGGTTCTAACGATGAGAATAATTTGTCTTGTAGGGAAAATTAATATGCCCTTACCTACAAGTAAATAAGGAAATGAATGTGGAGTCATTATGATGGCTGAGCCTGGAAGAGAACAATTCAAGAGGTTTTGATGTCTCTTGGGAAGTAGACAAAATAGATGGCTTAACTATATTTCGATATATGTGAAGACTCCTGAATATATTCTATCTTATTTAAATTCATGTGTCAAATAAGAGCTTCATATATAAATGAGCATGATTCTCTGTGATGGAGGACCCATATTATGATTCTCACATTTACATGGTGAGAGGGAGTTGCTAGTCTCACTAGCTCCTAAAGAACCAGCGTAAACTGGTTGATGTACCTCCTGTAAAAAAGGAGATATGCATGATGCTCATATTCAGAAGGAAGCTGAGAACTGTATTCAATAATCTTGTTATGATTCTTATGATTAGTGGTGTGGTAGTCACCAAACAAATATTTTCCTTGGTTAAGTAAAATGTGCAATAAAAGAGCCTGAAGAGTTTCAGTTTGATGGACTACAAATCCACGGCCACACATATGAAGGTAAATATGAAATTTTATAATTCTTATTTCATATTTAGAGGATCTCAAGTCAGTTGAGATGTATTTGGCTAGTCACAGGTCCCAAGATCTATTATGTGCTTTGCATTTTGTACATAGAAATGTACAAAGCATTTGTTGTGGTACCTACTTGGTACAAGTGTATGTGGACTCATATATGTCTTGATCAGTAAAAGAGAGTTTTAAATATAATGAAATATGACTAATATAGTGATCGGGGAAGATCACATGTGTTTCTCTAGATAGAGCATGTTGAAAAGCAGTAAATATTTTGAGGGTTTTAGTCAGTTATGTTCAAGACATGGTACATATCCATATATGAGCAACATTTCCAGCATTCTTATTAATCTTCTGTCCAGGACAAGATTGGTATAGTGCATAATAACTCCTCTAGTTGAAGAGGGAGTATTGATGTGTCTTCATAGGCGACAGCAGATAAATTCCCCACCAGTTAGTGACCGTACCTGACTTAGGTAGCCGAAGGGCCGTGATAGCTTGTGGAGAGAATCCACATGAGAAGAGACATGGTCAAAATTATTAGAGACTATTTATAGTCTGCACTATTAGAGAACAGTTAAAACCTCTCGGAGAGGTAGTTGGGGTGATGCAAATATAAAGAGAAAGATCACTGAGAAAGTGATCATGACTTGAAGAACATCACAGAGAATGGCATGCTGACAAAGAACTTCTCCAGATAACAGAAGATTCAAGATGTCAACAAATGATGAAGAGTGAAAGAAAAGATAAGACTTTCTTTTTGAATGTTATTACACATTTGTTGTATAATGTTGTATGTGATGGATTTAAAAAACCAATGGTTTCTAGTTTAAAGAAACTTTATTCTGGATTGGATCCAGATGATGTTACTTTGTGTAAGTAGCTGGTTGGTCTTTGAGCAGACCTATTGTGTTTTATGCTTACTACTAAGCATATGTTTGAGTACCTTTGATGTACAATAGAATAGGCTCTTTATTGTATTTGATAAATGGCGGACCTATTATTTGATCGTGTTATCCAACTATTGTTTTAGCTTGAGATAAGCGATGTAATTTGAGGCTAGTACTACAAAAGCTAAAGTGTATTGTGGCTAGTACTACAGAAGAAAGATGTATGTATGAGAGTACTACAAAAATAAAAATGTCTTTTGCAGATAGTACTACATACTAAGGAGTAGTGTAGCTTGGGAAGCTACCTACTAGGGTGAAAGACTTGTGCCTACAATCATTAGGTGTTAATAGTCAAGCTTTCTTGAAAACCCTATATGTGTTTTACGATAATAATAAAAAAACATTCGAGATGAAGTTTTACTTCAGTGAAGTCATGGTCATGAGTTCCAGTACATAGGTATTGATGATAAGATTGCAAATTTGTGACGAAGTTTAAACACTTCCGAGATAAGCTTCGTATTGCAAACAAGGTCTCCCTCACTGAGAGGGAATGTTGAGATTACAACATCAGGAAGCATTCTCCAGTCTTGTAATATCAAGATAGTAGGCTTGTGTAGTCCTACGAATATCCTCATATGATTGAGGTGGACAATAGGCTTGTGTAGTCCTATGAATATCCTCATATGATTGAGGTGGACAGTAGGCTTGTGTAGTCCTACAATTATCCTCATATGATTGAGGTGGGTAGTAGGCATGTGTAGTCCTACGAATATCCTCATATGATTGAGGTGGTGATGTTGTAAAGTCTTGTGAGTAATATCAAGACAATAGGCTTGTGTAGTACTATGAATATCCTCATATGATTGAGGTGGACAATAAGTTTGTGTAGTGCTATGAATATCCTCATATGATTGAGGTGGACAGTAGGCTTGTGTAGTCCTACGAATATCCTCATGTTGTGAGGTGGTGTACTTTACTATGTAAAGTAGATATACTATGTGATGTATGGCTAGTCATGGTCAACAGGTGCTACAAGTATCCTTTAGAGATTAGCTACCCCTAGAGTGATTTACTTTAGCATATGGCTATATGACCTAGGGCAATACATATGATCATAGGTTCGGAAACGATCTTATGAGTATGATATGATTAATTAATGAAAACACACATGGACCATTCAGAGATGTTTAATATAAGCACAAAGATAGAGAGATAATTTGAATTGAAGTTATGGTAAACAAGTGCAGTTAATTAAGGGTTCAAATCCTTAATTTATGCAAATGGTTATTGGAAATAAACACTGATGGAGATGCACTAGTTCTATTCAGTTACATTCGGTTATGTTCAGTTACATTTAGTTATGTTCAGTTACATTCAATTCAACTCAGTTACATCCAGTTCAACTCAATTACATTTAGTTCAGCTCAATTAACTACCCAGTTAGAGTTAGTTAATTAATGGAAGGAACATATCTTCATGTGGAAGATAATTATGGAGTGCCAGCTTGACACCAAATCAGTATGGGGTGCATGATTAAAGATGGATCAGTGTTATAAGTGTTAACAAGTTGTTGAGACATGAAACCATTCTATTTTTGTTGTAAAACCTACTTTTACCTGTTATTAAAGTGCTATGCACATGGCAAGTTAGATACAGTGTTCCATTTCGATATCCTCTCTCTGGTGCTCTCGGTGAAAGCAATCTACTATTATGTTGTAATCATTCTCTGCTACTAATCTATGATACTCTAAGATTGTTTGCTGTGTTTTTTAACCTCTGAATCAGTAGAGGGTTTTCCGAGGGTATATCCTGCATTCTATAGTTTGATTTATGTCTTTGGATTATTGATGAGATTTATATGCACTGTTATTATGGATTAAAGTTTTAAAGTTTAAGTTTCTTCATATTTTTCTCAATCACTAACACGCCACATTTTTAGTGCATGTATCATGGTATCTAGTTCTAGGTCATTAGTGGCATAATTCTTATCGCCTTATTTTAAATTCCTAGACTCGTATGATATGACATAATTTTCTTGGATTAGTACTGTGCTTAAACTTTCTATAAATGTATCGGTTGATATGACAACATCTTTAAAACGATCAACAATTTTTAAGATAGGGGATATGGTTAACAAATTCTTTAATTTATTAAAAATTTCATTACATTTTTCACTCCAATCAAATTTCTTAACTTTCTTCTATAAGGAAGTTATTGGGTAAGCTATTTTGGAGAATCCTTCAATGAATTTCTGGTAGTTTCCAATAATCTGCATGAATGATCTTATGTTGGTCACATTCATTGGAGTAGGCAAATTAGTCATAGCCTTAATCTTATTGGGATTGATTGATATCCCATACTTAGATACCACGTGCCCTAGATATTGAATTTTGTCTTTAAAGAAGTCGCACTTGCTAAACTTAGCAAACAGTTCTTATTCCCTTAATACTTATTAAATTATTTTTAAGCATTCTTCGTGCTCTTGTTTATTTTTAGAGTAGACCAATATTCTTTCAATAAATATGACTACAAATTTATCTAAGTATTTTCTAAACATACTATTCATTAAACACATGAAACATGTTGGGAATTTGTTACCCCAAACCACATTGCGACAAACTCGTAATGACCATGTATGGTTCCAAAAGCAGTTTTAAAGATGTCTTCATCCTTGATCTATACTTGATGGTATCAAGATACTAAATTTGTTTTTGAGCAAATTGTTTCCCCTCAAAACTTTTCGAATAGATCGTCAATCTAGGGAAAATGATATTGATTTTTAATAGTCATTTTTTTTAATTGTCGATAATCTGTACATAGTCTTAGAGTGCCATCTTTTTTCTTTACAAATAAGACAAGTTCTTCCCAAGCAAAAACACTAGGTCTAATGTATTTTTTATCAATTAGTTCATGTAATTATTATTTAAGCTCATTAATCTCTACTATATTCATCTGATATGGATCCTTTGATGTTGGTACCGCCCCCGGTACCAAATCTATCGTAAAGTCTATATCCCTCTTCGAAGGTAGTTCAGGAACTTCTTACAGAAATATGTCTTTAAAATATTTTAAAAATGGTATATCCTCTATTTTAAGTTGATTATCATTTTCTTTGTCATCCATTAAATAAACTCCAAAAAATTTGCATCCCTTATGTACGAACCTTTTTATATGTAAGGAAAATATTCTCATATGGTAACTTTCTGGGGAATTTCTTTTACAGGAATGGTATTACCTTTATCATGTAAACATGTGAAAGTTTTATCATATGAGTTTAACATAACTCCGTGTTTCTCTAACCAGCCCTTTCCTATCATCAAATCATAAGACCATAATGGTAAGGTATTTAAGTCAGCACGTGTCTTCAATTCATTCATAATAAATTCACAGTTTTTCACGTAACTAGTGACTTTCCATTTTGTTCATGTAGTAATTTGTACAAGACAACATTTTTCAAACTTATATTGTTGTAATTTATATAATTCTACAATTATAGGTGATATATAACTTAAAATGGCACCTGGATCAATCAATATAGAAATGGCTTTGTTTTGTAGCATACCTTTCGATTTTGACAATTGATGTTTGATGGTCTGTTTGATGATTCTCCAATTCTACATTGATTATGGGCATGCTTCTTTCCTTTTACCCCACTATTATAGCTTCTTAAATTGAGTGCAAATTATTAAATTATTTCTTTGTTATGGGATAGTATTTAAATTAATGTGGCTCACCACATTCCTAGCATTTTAGTGGTTCCTTTTGTGCAGTAATTTTATTGAAGGTAGTGGGTGGTTCTCTTTCTTTTTCTGTAGGATTTGGCAGCTTAAATATTTTATAGTTATTCCATTGATATCCCCGATAGTTGTAAGGTCCCCAACCCTCTTACCAGTGAAGAGGATGCTATTGAACCATCAAAAACTTCTGGGAAACTAGCCCCATGAGCATGAACATACATAAAATCGAAATGCTTGAACATAAAACATGCTAATTGCATACTCATTTACATACACAAAGGAAGAAAACATACATTCATTGCATTCAACATGTTCATCATCATTCATTAAACATCAAATATGATTGCAGAAGTAAAATAGACAAGAATACTTATCTTATCAAGAATTCATCCCGCAACCAGCTACGTTGCTACAACATTCCACCCAACCATAGGCTAGCATGTTCATCAATCTCTCAGCAAAACTGCCACCCTCGAGTTGGGCATGATTCCCCAAGGAATAAGGGACAAGCAGGCTTACACATAGCCAAGGATACACAAAACAACCAAGTCAACACAGTTGGATTTATTAGGCCATCAAGAAGCTAGGAAAAGCTGAATTCTAAGTTGGTGGTCTCGTTGGAGAGCTAAGGATGCCTACACCAAAGCTAGCCTGACTTCTAAGACACCCACACACACCCAAAACCAGGAATCAGTCCCTTCTCTGCTTCACAATCCCTTAGGCCCTGAATTCCCTTTCCAGTGCTATCCCGAGGTTGTGGAGAAGAAAGCCAGCCATCTAACTCTATCTGTGTATCTCCCAAGCACTAGGTTTCTCAAGCATACCCAGCTTTCAAACCCACTCTGCACAGTCCGAAGACCAACCACTGCATACCCGCAGTAAAACCAAGCGATTCACAGCTTCGTGAGGAAACAAAAGAAAATAGGGTGACAACTCAAAAATGGTGAACACAACTCAGGTCAAGCAAGGCTAATTTGAGTTGTTCTTGGCCCTAGCATGGCCAAAACAACTCAATAGTAACCCCAAAAGGTAGTTGCACCCACAACAAATGAACGACAAGGGGAAAACCACAGCCTCGGTCTCAACAATGAACTGACAGGAAAAATACACAGTTGAGAATCGGTAGGGAAAGCATACACCCAACACCATCCACCCAATCGGTAAGGAAAACATCTATACACACAGAGATCGTGTCCTGATGCCACCCTTCCAGCTTGTTGCATGAAGAAAAACCAGGAATAATCTTATGCGTGAAGAATGAAGAGAGAAATGTCCCTCCGCGTGAAGATGGGCCAAAACGATGGAGAGAGTAGGGGATTCAAAGAATCCCTATACACGTGAAGTGGTGGAGTTTGCTGGTGGAGTGTGCATGTGGGAAAACCTGCCACCCACCACTACCCAACAATAACTTCCCCCAACTAACAACAGGAGAAGTTTAAATGAGTGTTTGACACATGGTTTTTCTCCATAGGCTCAAGGTTTGACAATCCCCCCCTTATCCTTAGGAAAATCATGCCCTTTTCATTAAAGTTGCACCATCATAGCTGGATTTAGGTTCATTTTAATTAATGTGCATATTTACATGATGCCAAAACTATTATGTGTTGGATAGCATGATATACCATCGGCAACGATCCCAATTGTCGAAACATAACACAACCAAATTGAGGGTGGGGTTTTTTCCTTTAGCTCCACACCACGATTAATTACAATATATACATCATGTATCTTCTAATGCAACCAGGGTCAAAAACAGGGATATTACAATCCCCTCCCCCTTGTAATAACACCGTCCTCGGTGTTCCAATACATAGGAATACATATACAATTTGCACATCAAAATTTCAAAATTTTGCAGATCTATCCCATGTTCAATTATTTACTTGAACTTTAGGACCAAACCCCTCAGCTTTCGTGAGCTTCTATTGTTTATTCTTAGATTTCGACCCATCCCCAAGTCTAGGAACTTTGTGGCTATGACCCTCTTTATGTTCCCTCGTTGGACAGTCCCGGTGGTAATGATGCCCTCCGCATTTCCAACATTTCACTGGTTACTTGATCTTTACCTGCTCAATTTACTTTGAGCCTTCATGCCTGGAAAATTTCTTAATAGATCGCTTCGAATAATTTCCCATCATTGATCCACTTTCCTTTCCTTTTTGGATTGCTCCCAGAAGGCTTTTTACCTCCTTTTGCAAACAAATAGGTTCTTGCAAAATCTGGTGGTTCATGTCATTCTACATTTTCTATATCTAGAGAATCTCTCCAAGATTCTCTTGGGTCTTGGAAATCGTTTGAAGGATACTTCCAGCCAAATCCAACAGCTTCTGGTATGCTGCCATGATACATGTGCACTACTAGATTTTACTTTTCTCACCTGCGAAATGCATCATTGAAATTCTGTTAGACCAAGCATAATATAGGGATTAAAATCAATCAATTAATTGCCCAGTTGGCATGACAGTCCAAGTCTTTTCAAGGAGACTTTCATACTCTTCATGCCTTCCCAACAGGCACATGAGGTCATTCATGTCCATTCTTGGTCAGGCAATTAACTATTCCAGCATTCACAATTTACTTTAAGCAAATACATACATTCTATTTTCATTCATACATGCATTCAATAATCTTTTGTTTTCACAATGCATAAGTATATATATATATCAAAAAGGAAAGAGAGAGCAGCAAGAGTTTTTCCCCTCTTTGTCTTATTCCATCCTGGAACCCACACCACCACTGTGGTTTTCATGCTCTCAGCCTCTTTCACTTCACTGTGAATGCTGGACCAATCCATATTGGTCATGACACTTAGTGTCTCCGGTTTATTTTAGACCTCTCAACCATGGAGCCTTCCCACATGATTTGTCTCGGCTGCTAGGACCTTCATAGTCTCACTAGCACCTTTTTCATTACTACTCATTCTGAGCTCTTCAGGATAGTCACATGTCCACATGAACCCCTAGGATGCCTTCATGATCCTCGCTTCCAGTGATAACTATATTCAAACGTTGAATGGATTCACATGCTTAGTTTATTCTCAATGGTTTTTATCTCTTAAACAAGAGCTTAGAATATCATATCTAAATCATATACACATGTATATTCATAAGAAAGAAATTGCAAAATAATCCAATACTTATCTGTATTGTGCGTTTCCTCTTTGGTCCATAGGATCCTGCTTCGCTTTGTAAGCCTTGGGATTGCCTATGGACTTGGATGTTAGGTCAGCACATAGACTACTTCACAACATCCTTTTATATATATCAAGCACATTCAAGCCAACCTACAGTTGGGTTTATCAGACCATCCAACCAAGCCAATATACAATTGGGTTTATCAGGTTGCAGCCAATCAAGCCAACACACTACTGGGTTTATCAGGCTACTTAGCCAAGCCAACTAACAGTTGGGTTTATTAGACTGTAGGTATTCAATCCAACACTGTAACATTCCCATAATTTCCACAACATCAATTAATTAATTTCCAGCCAACCAAAATTTCCACAATTTTCACAACATCAAATAATTACATAGTCAATCCAACCTACAGTTGGGTTTATCAAACCATCCATCCATCACACCGACTGGTCTTGGAACTTTACCATTACCATTTCTAGGTTTCATTTCCAGTAATGAGCTCTAATTCCACTACCCCATACAACATAAGAAACCACTCCCTTCTCTGCTCTTCAGTCCCTCGGGAATGTCTCCTTCTCTGTGCTCTTCAGTAGAAGGGAGGATGAGCCCAAGCCATTGTCCATTTAGTGTGAAACACTAGACTGCATCTATTTAGCCTGACAACACAAGCAATATAAGCAAACTCATCAGCATTATTTCTATAAAACTGTAATCATATTTCACATCATTCACTATAAAGTATTGAGACACTAGGAGTGCGTCCACTCCCTAGGGTGTAATCAATATTGAAAACCCTTTCATGATCCGACATCGGGAAAGTGTGCACCCCTTTCTGATGTGTGCCATGTAGGCCCTATTCATACTCAATCAATTTGCCATAATGGAAAGAAAATCAAAACATGCTCTACATATTGAATTTAACAATTTGAAATGCATATTCTTAGCTAAGGTCACAGAACACTTATCCATTTGCCGAGGCAGTATTCCTTCATTAAGGAGGAATGGGACTGCCTTCTCTGAGTTGACAGTCCCTCGGTTTTCCATCCCAACTCCTTTTTACATTTCATATCCACACATGTCTTACCGACATAATCTATACCATCTCACTCATGTTGCTTACCAAACATGTAGTGCAGATGAGACATTTCCAAAATGTCCAATGGAGTTTCACCTGAAACCCATTTCCAATATAGGGGAGAACCTCCCCATAAAGTTTGGCTCCTTCAGGCCATCACACATGGTCTTCCTGCAATGTGTACCCCTGGCACATTCATCAAGTAGCCAAATAGTCAATCATTATCTAATAATACAATCCAAATTGATTGTTCCATAACCAAGCAATGACATTAGTAATTAAATTCAATAAGAATTTGCAACTCTCTCTACTACAGAAATTGATTTGCTTAGCAATGAGGTGATCCTCATTTTTTGGTCTCTTGTAAGCAACACCACTAATCCCATTATAATTTTATTCTTACTGGCATCACAGGAACATCCACTTACAACACGTCCTCCTAACACAATTCTATGCAAGCCAATAGTGATTAGCAGTTGTCAACAATTTCTCAAATCTGAAATTTACAAATTCAAATTGACAACTGATTCTGAATACAGACTATTTCCACAACCATGAGATTCTCATGAGGTTTGGCTCTTTCACATGGTAGATTCTGGTCTTTGTCATGGTCTTACCCACTTTGCCATGCCCTAAGCAATCTACCTGAAATCTGAACTTCAATCATCCAAACACTTGGTAAGTCTTGATGCATATAACTTTTTCATTGTTTAAATTACAAGGTATAGTCTCCTCATTTATGCCAAAATGAAATGTTTAGATACTCCTTACTTCACAAGTGTATCATTTGTACCACCTTGCCCTTCCATAGAGCATTTTTGGCAGCTAATCGAACATGACTACCCTCTTCATGCACTTACTATCCTGCATGGATCCTACTTACACCCTTGGCATTACCAGTTTGGTTGGTCTCTTGCAGGAGATTGCAAAATTCTCTCACCAACTTTTGATTCTGGACTTGTTGCCTTATCCCTTTCTCCATAGGGTTGCTGGTCACATTCGTCAGCATCAACAACATATTCAGCCATGCCGATGTTATCATTGGTTTTTCCACTAATGCCAACACCAATGCAATATTTACCATTAGTGGTTCATTATAAACGTATAATTCTCACTACTCTTACCAACATGTAATATCCTATGCATGCAAGGCATATCCTCATACATTTTATGTACAAAACTTATAAAATGTAATTATAATTAGCAAGACAGGGTTTAAGGAAATTTCCCTTTTCAATTCCCTCATCTTTGCATGGAACTCCTCTTCCACACAATAGCTGGTTTGAATTCATAGTCCTTGCTACTTCTAGGCATGCAATTCTTGGATTGTCCATATTGATAGCAACACAATTCTTTTCAACAAACGCTAGTACTTTCTGCTCCTCATTCAAATTTTGATGCTTCACCTTTGTTCCCTGCTAGATAAGCTTTCCAATGCCTATCCACATGCTTCATTCTGACCTCGGGTGTGAAAACCACACCACTTCTAAAATGATGATTTTCACCAATTTTAGACAAAAAACACAACTATATTTTGGTCTGGAATGCTAACTTCAGCCACTTAGAATTTTTTTTTTCCTTTTCATCCCTAAAATCCACTGAAGAACTGCTGAAAAATCCACTGAAATTCACTGAGAAACCCCACTGGAAAAACCCCAAATTATTTTTCCCAATCGGATCTCTTCCCCACTAATTTTTCAACACTTTGGCGGTCAGAAAAACTAGCTTTCTCTGATGCCCATCGGTGGTCTGATTGTCTATTTTCCTCTGACGTGTCGGATCTGTAGTTGTCTAAGCTTCCAAACTTTATCGGTGATGCCAAGGACTCTGTAACGTCTCTGTATTGGTGATCGAAAGCGTTAACTGCTATAGTATGCAGTATCGATGATCAAAACCATTATCCCTTACAACATTGGCGAGAAAACTAACTCCATGGCGAGGTATCGACGATCGGGAGCACAATCCATCGGGTGGATAGTTCCTTAGGCATCTGTAACGGCGAGATCCAAACCAACTGTGGGTTCTGCGGACCATAAAACCTATCAGCGATTGGAACCTCTAATCACTGTGTGTCAGTGATCCAGACAACCAACTTCTTCTGATGCATCGACAGACCAATGCACTAACCTTCTCTGACATATCGATGGTCTCATCACTATTTTCCTTCGATGTGTCAATGACTCAGAGAACAACTTTTGCCGACGTTTGCCACCGCATCGACGGTTCCATCATCTAAATTTCGTCGATGCTCCGTCGAAACTTTCTCCTTTTCCCGCCGCCACGTCGGCTACGCCATCAACTAATTTTCGCCAATGGCATCGGCAGTTGGATCCTCTAACGCTTTCCAATGATTTCAGCACTTAGAGAAATTTCATTCTCTTTTCTCCTCCGTGTCAGCGCCCTTATCGTCTAGCTTTCGTCAATGTTTGCCACTTCATCGGTGACCTCATCAGCTAAACATTTTTGATGACGTTCATCGATGGTCCATCCAACTAACCTTTTCCGTCGTATCGACGATTTGATCCTCCATTTTTCTTCGATGTGTTGAATGCTCTGTTGTCTAACTTTCATCGACGTTTCAGCGGTCTGATCTTCTAACTTTCACCGATCCAATAAACTAATCTTCACCGACACTGTGGCTTCAACTTCAAATTTTTGCCGAAGTATCGGCTGTTTGAATCAACTAAAAATTACCGACGTTCATCGGCGGTCAAGACAACTAATCTCTCTCGATGCATCGGTGGAACAAATGACTAGCTTCTCCCGATGTATCGACAGTCCGTTCAACTAACTATCTTCAATGTATCGGCGATCCAATCTTCTAATATTTTCCAATGATTTCAGCACTTCAGAAAAAAATTTCTTTCCTTGTCTTTCGCCGCGTCGGCTCCTCAAACAACCAACCTTCGCTGATGTTTCGGCGGTCTTCGGGAGATCTCCACCAAAACTACGTCTCTTCCTTCAACTAATTTCCATCCAAACCTTCTCTTCTCTTCCACCACCGCATCAGTAACCTCATCCTCTAATTACCGGTGATCCCATATTCTATTTTTCTCCGATACTTGCCACCACATCAACTGCTCAAACAACTAAATTTCACCGACGGTGGTGACGTTTTGGTGACTCCATCACCTAATCATCGATGATCCAATCAACTAAACTTTGTCGATCTCCGATGGTCTCATGACTTAGAAAAATTTTCAAAATTTTTCTCTTTATCTTCTTTCTGTCGCCACTGTCTGCGGCTCCATCAACTAACGTTCTCTCTTTCCCCCCTATTTTTAATAGTCATTTTTTTTAATTGTCGATAATCTATACATAGTCTCAGAGTGCCATCTTTTTTCTTTACAAATAAAACAGGTTCTTCCCAAGGGGAAAAACTAGGTCGAATGTATTTTTTATCAATTAGTTCATGTAATTGTGATTTAAGCTCATTAATATCAACTATATTCATCTGATAGGGATCCTTTAATGTTGGTACCGGCCCCGGTACCAAATCTATTGTAAAGTCTATATCCCTCTTCGAAGGAAGTTCAGGAACTTCTTACAGAAATAGGTCTTTAAAATATTTTAAAAATGGTATATCCTCTATTTTAAGTTGATAATCATTTTATTTTTCATCCATTAAATAAACTCCAAAAAATTTGCATCCCTTATGTACGAACCTTTTTATATGTAAGGCAAAGATTGTCATATGGTAACTTTTTTGGGAATTTCTTTTATAGGAATGGTATTACCTTTATCATGTAAACATGTGAAAGTTTTATCATATGAGTTTAACATAACTCCGTGTTTCTCTAACCAGTCCATTCCTATCAGCAAATCATAATACCACAATGGTAAGGTATTTAAGTCAGAATTGTGTCTTCAATTCATTCATAATAAATTCACAGTTTTTCATGTAACTAGTGACTTTCCATTTTGTTCATGTGGTAATTTGTACAAGACAATATTTTTCAAACTTATATTGTTGTAATTTATATAATTCTACAATTTTAGGTGATATATAACTTAAAATGGCACTTGGATCAATCAATATAGAAATGGGTTTGTCTTGTATCATACCTTTCTATTTTGACAATTGATGTTTGATGGTCTGTTTGATGATTCTCAAATTCTACACTGATTATGGGCATGCTTATTTCCTTATCCCCCACTATAATAGTTTCTTAAATTGAGTGAAAATGATTAAATTATTTCTTTGTTATGGGACAGTATTTAAATTAATGTGGCTCACCACATTCCCGGCATTTTAGTGGTTCCTTTTGTGCAGTAATTTTATTGAAGGTAGTGGGTGGTTCTCTTTCTTTTGTTGTAGGATTCGACAACTTAAATATTTTATAGTTATTCCATTGATATCCCCGATAGTTGTAACATCCCCAAACCTCTTACCAGCGAACAAGACGCTACCGAACCATCAAAAACCTCCGGGCAATTAGCCCCATGAGCATGAACATACATAAAATCGAAATGCTTGAACATAAAACATGCTAAGATGCATAATCATTTACATACAAAGTGGAAGCAAACATACATTCATTCAGGCATTCAACATGTTCATCATCATTCATTAAACATCAACTATGATTGCAGAAGTAAAATAGACAAGAATACTTATCTTATCAAGAATTCGTCCCGTAACCAGCTACGTTGCTGCAATGTTCCACCCAACCATAGGCCAGCGTGCTCATCAATCTCTCAGCAACACAACCACCCTCGAGCTGGGCATTATTCCCCAAGGAATGAGGGACAAGCAGGCTTACACATAGCCAAGGATACACAAAATGACCAAGTCAACACAGTTGGATTTATTAGGCCGTCAAGGAGCTAGGAAAAGCTGAATGCTAAGCTTGTGGTTTCGTTGGAGAGCTAAGGATGCCTACACCAAATCTAGCCTGAATTCTAAGACACCCACTCACCCCCAACACCAGGAATCAATCCCTTATCTGCTTCACAGACCCTCAGACCCTGACTTCCCTTTCTAGTGCTATCCCGGGGCTGTCGAGAAGAAATCCATCCATCTAACTCTATCTATGTATCTCCCAAACCCTAGGTTTCTCAAGTATACCCAGCTTTCAAACCCACTCTGGACAGTCCAAATACCAACCACTGCATACACGCAGTAAAACCAACTGATTCACAGCTTTGTGAGGAAACAAAAGAAAATAGGGTGACAACTCATAAATGGTGAACGCAGCTCAGGTCAAGCAAGGTGAATCTGATTTGTTCTTTTCCCTAGCATGTCCAAAACAACTCAGCAGCAACCCCAAAAGGTAGTTGCACCCACAGTAAACGAATGACATGGGGAAAACCACAGCCTCGGTCTCAACAATGAAGTGACGGGAAAAATACACAGTCTGGAATCGGTAGGGAAAGCATACACCCAACACCATCCACCCAATCGGTAAGGAAAACATCTATACACACAGAGATCATGTCCTGAGGCCGCCCTTCTAGGTTTCTCCATAAAGAAAAACCAGGAAGAATCCTATGCGTGAAGAATGAAGAGTGAACCATCCCTCTGCATGAAGATGGGCCAAAACGATGGAGAGAGTGGGGGAGTCGAAGAATCCCTACCGACGTGAAGTGGTGGAGTTCGCTAGTGGAGTGTGCGTGTGGGAAAACCTACCACCCACCACTACTCAGCAATAACTGCCCCCAACTAACAACAGGAGAAGTTTAAATGAGTGGTTGACACATGGATTTTCTCCATAGGCTCAAGGTTTGAAAATCCCCCCCTTATCCTTATGAAAATCATGCCCTTTTCATTAACGTTGCACCATCGTAGCTGGCTGTAGGTTCATTTTAATTAATGTGCATATTTACATGATGCTAAAACTATTATGTGCCGGATAGAACGATATACCATCAGCAACAATCCCAATTGTCGAAACATAACACAACCAAATCGATGGTGGGGCTTTTCCCTTTACCTCCACACCACAATTAATTACAATATATACATCATGTATCTTCTAATGCAACCGGGGTCAAAACCGGGGATATTACAATAGTTATTCCCAATGTTCTTATAAAACTTAGTATATTTATTTTTCTGATTGAAGTTGTCACATCTTTTAGTTTTCCAATTAGGTATGTTTTCCCTTTTATTGTTATTTTGATCATAGAAAAAGTTTAATTTTCTCATTGCCTCTTCTAGAGTTTTCAGATTATCGTACTTAATTCTCTCTTTAAAGATAAGAGGTAAACATCCTATAAAGCATTGTATTTTGGGTTTTTTTTCAATGATATAAGACACATAACGAAGTAAACTTAAGAATTTACTGCAGAGTTCCTTCATGGTCATAGCATCTAATCTTAATTCGTAAAATTATTTATCTTTTTCTTCATAATATTGTTCTGAGAGATACTTTTGTTTACAATGTTTCTTGAATATTTTCCATCTTACATAACGTTCTTTTATGCCTTTTACTTTCTTTATGTCTTGCCACTAGATATATGTTTTTCCTGCTAATTTATAGATGCCATTTTTTCTTTTAATTCATCGAAATAGTTATAAATATGAAAATATTTCTTCATTCTTGATAACCAAGCTTCTGCTTCTTTTACTTTTTCGATCTCTCCATTAAACATAGGAGGTTTGATCTTTTTGAATTCACCCGAAATTTCTTCATTCGATTTGTATTTCTTTTTCTTTTTGGTACTATCACTAATTTCACTAGAATCTTTCTGTTTTTCAGTATTATGTTTTGCTGATTTTTCACTTGATGATTCAGTCTCATGTTTGGAAAACTCAAGTTTCATTCCCTTACGTTTATAAGGTGTATTTTTTTCTATGTTAAGCTCTGGTCCCTTATTTTTCTCTTTTTCTTACTGTGTAGTTTAGATAGAAGAATGTTATTTAACTCTTCCTATGCTTTCATGATACGTTTGTTGTGTTTGTTAACTCATTTTAGTTCTGCCCTTAATTCCTTTACTATTTGTTGTAATTCATATGGGTTATCATTTCTACTTTCATTTAAGTTTACCCATATTTCGCCAGTCCTTATGTTTCCTATGTTTCCTTGTTCATTGTTTACTAGATTACTAGGATGTGATTCTTCTTTGGTAGATTTTCCTACATCTACCATAATTCCCTGCGAAAATCAAGGTTATTCATCTCTTCGCAATCGTAAGAGATTCAAACAACAACAAGATAAAGTTAGTTTTCTATTTTATTATTTTCAATGTTGGGATCATTTAGTCCAAGTGTTATAACCATGATATCATATCATTCTATCACAGACCTATAAAATCAATAAATTAAAAAAAATTACTCTATTATTTACTATTTTGTCATAATATGTAATTGTTGGTCGCAACACCTTATAACTATAGTCACATGTATTTAGGCATCTAATTTTAACTTGCATTGGTTCTATCCTTGATTGATAGGTTAATCCAGTTGTGGCATCGCCTCTGATTTATGATGACCTTAACATAGTATTCCCAAGGTAATGTGTTCAGTCCTTTGGGGTTTATTTTTAAAGTGTGGTTTGCTTAGGATCTAAGCATAAAAGGCTTAGTACTAGCTACTCTTTGTTATAAATCCTATGTTCTTATTTTTAAAGTGTGTTTTGCTGAGTATATAAGCGTATGTTTAATTTCATTTCCACTTGCTTCTAGTGCGCCAACCCCTTCATTACCAGTTCATGCAAAAACCCATTTTTTTCCATTATGCATAATGCCTTAAGCATCACGTTGCACCGGGCCCTCTATGTAGGGATTGAGCCGACTTCCATTCACCCACTTAGGAAACATCACACCATTTAGCTATTGCAACTATACTGCACCTCCCTCGATAATGAAATTTTTAACATAAGGACCTAAACATTGCATTTGCAACTTACCTATATGTTTCACAAACTTACTGTAGTACAACAACACCAAGTCGCCTTGCTGAAAGTGCTTGTTCTTGATGTGTTGATCATGACAATACTGTTGTCGATCATTCTTAATGCATTAATGGAATCCTACGATGAACTGGATTTGTTGACATAGATCTGTCGACAGGGATTCACGTTCTATTGACACCCTTAACTCAATGTTATCCCTGAGCACCGGCCTAGATAGGTTTTGCCCTATCCAGCAACACCTACGAAGCAGATGAGGTATCACCTGAGATGTTCGAGGGAGAAATTTATGAACCACTTTTCCACAGTAAGAAGGAGGATTGAGCATCTACTGTCTAACTATCACAACATTACTTCTGAGATCCATACAAAGGTTTACTTTCACAATTTCATATCAGATCACATCAACATATTCAAATCGCAACAACATACTTACTCAAAAACAGATTGATCACTATAATATGATTAAAACCAAAGAAACGTTGCATCATTCAGAAAGAACCATCATACCATGGTATTAGTTCATTCACATTGCATCACATGGAAAACAGGAAAGCAGAAAGACATAAAAACACAGTGTTTCCATCAAAATTCCATCATGTCATATTACTTCTGCATTGAAATAGGTTCTCAAAAACATCTCCACAGTTGCGACAAAATAGAAACCAGTCTTCTGCAGAGTACAATTCAACATATGATCATTATATTCATCCCTTCATTGATTGATCAAAATATATTTCAATATTACATTCCTATCACTATTTATAGGCTTGCACATTTTACAAAATGGCCCACTTTGATCAATTTCCTAACTAATTTGGACCAAAACTACAAAACTATGACCAATTCCTACAAAATTGTGACTAAGATGACTCTTTGTCGAATTTTTTTCCTTGTGCACCATCTTTTGTCTTGCACACCATCTTCCGCCTTGTGCATCATCTTCGATCTTGCTCATTACCCTTAGTGCTGCACAACTTGTCTTCCTCAAAACCTCCTACCAACAACCCCCCAACACAATCTTTTGGCTCTCCCTCAAGCCACATCAACTGGAAATAGTGTAGTCGTTTATTTTAATCTTGAAGTCCTCATATTGCTGTTTGAATTCTTCTACTTTCTCCTTCACCTTGTCACTAATCTTCATATATTTTGTGACCTCCCATTCAAATGGATGCTTGGTAATATTCATGTTCACCTCTCTTTGGCCTTTCTACACCACTTGAAGTGCAGTAACTTATTTTAGTGACAGCTACGTGCCAATGTCCTAAAAATCCTTGAGCTAAGTTGTGCCTATGTTGACGCTCCCATGCCTTCGTGACTCGCTGCTGCAATTCCTTTAACTCTGTTTCCTTTCTCACTTGCACAACTGGGGGCATCGATCTAAGTGATGTCCACGGTGCAACCAACTATGATTCTACTTCCCTCAGTTGTGTGTTCAACTATTCTAATTGTTCATCTTGAACCACTCTACCCAAAAAATGTGTGGCATTGGTAATCATCTTGGCCTCATTCTCGATTTCTTCAAGCCGCGTCATGACGTCCTCAATGGTGCCCTTGCGCTCCATATATTTCTCTAGAGGTGTTCCCATATTTACCAGTGCTTGCAAGTCTTGAAGGTCACACTTGAAGCCTGCAATAACTTCTCCAAGTTTCTGCACTTTTGCTTCTACCTCCATATCCTCCGCTATCTCTGAGAATTCCTAACAGCAAAAAAAAAATCCTTCTCTAACCGCGCTCTATCATCCCACAGTTGTGCCTTCTCGACAACTAGTCCATATTGCTCCTTCTTCAAATTCTTGATCTCTTGCTTTGCTACCTCCTCTCGCTCTTGCGACTTCAACAAGTGATCATCGATGATCTGCTCTCGGTTGACCAACTCCTTTGTTGCCATCTTTTGTAATGTACCAATGTGTGCATTGATAACTCATTTACATCCAACACAATTGTTTCAAATTGATGTAGTGAGGCATCAACATCCTCACTCTAGGTTTCCAATGCTCACGGTGGAATCGACACAATCGTGACCCGCTTCCCTTTACTGATCTTAGCTATTCTATGCAACATCTTTTCTTCCGACATCCTTTTCAAAATTGCATTAATTAAAGATGTGATTTTTTATTTTACCTTTGTAAATCCCTCTATCGACTGCTGCCTTAGTTGAGTCTCAGTTCCAGTCGTTGTTGCTGTGATGGCCACAATGATGCAGTTCACTTGTTCATCCTCCATTGTCATTGTGCCGCTAGCCTCTCCTTGCTCTTGTCCTCTCTTTGTTATTGTCTCCTCGTATAACCACTCCACTTCTGAATCTGTCGAAGTCCTTGATTATGCTTCTCGTGACTCTTGATCTCTTTTTTGTACCAGGGTATTGATAGGAGGTCCTGATTTGACATCTGATTCTTCCTCCGAACTAACCGACTCCCTCCATGTCATAGGACACTTTTCCACTATGGCATCCATCTCCTAATTGGTTATCTTATAATGCGTAGCCAACCATTTTTTGTCATGGTATCTCATTTCTTGCACATGTATGGCATGCGGGCCTATGGTGAATCTGACAAAATATCTGTACTTTGTCACCACTTCCTCTGACAACCGTGGAACCATGGCTGTTGTGGCTTGCAACGCATCCTAATATAGAAAAAACTCTATTGCACAATCCTGCAATAGATCGCCCTCGCCGAGGTACCAAATATTCTAATACCTAGCTCCCTTGTTGACTTTGGCAATTGCCACGTCCATTCCCTGATAATCCTCATGCTCCATCCACATGACTAAGTCAATAAAAATTATCATCCACCTATAGGTAAATGGTCGCTTCCCCTATTGGACCAGCATTGCATATTCAGTCAATTGCTTGAGTAGAAATAAGGACCAATTCATTTGTATGCATGCAGCGCACAACTCAGCACATGCGATGACTCTCGAAGTACATTGGTTTGGATGATTCTTTCACACCACCTTAATGGCCATAATATTTTCTGCAACACGAACATCCTTGTCATTAATTGTAACCGTGACATATGCCCTCTTGTCAGGATTGAATCCATACTTCTTTTTAAAGTTCGTAGCCAACCTCTTGTCATTATATTTTCCGTGAAAGTACTGGGACAAGTCAATCCTTTGCATGGGAAACCCTATTATCTGTGATATCATTTCAATAGTAACTGGTACCAGTCTTTCCAGCCATAGATATCTCCCATGAAAACATGCCAACAATTGTTTGGCACACTCGTTGGATTCCGCCAACCTACCGAAATGAGGCATATGAATGAGGCCTCAAAGCCATGAATTCTCTAATCCCAATGCCCACTACTGTGGGGTGCACACTGTTGATTCATTCTCTTTCCCATTCCTCTTCTCGAAAGGATCCACTGTGCACTCTACAGACCCCATCATATCATGGTCCCCGTATTTCATCCACATTAAACACGG
Source organism: Pseudotsuga menziesii (assembly GCA_001517045.1). Lineage (NCBI taxonomy): Eukaryota > Viridiplantae > Streptophyta > Pinopsida > Pinales > Pinaceae > Pseudotsuga > Pseudotsuga menziesii. Next base: position 260,352 of record LPNX010340619.1, on the reverse strand, counting down.
CACAATGTTGAACGTGCACTTCATTCTCATCGGCAACACTGGAATATTGATATGATACCTCTAGTTCTTTGTCGGCTTCCATGGATTTACATAAGACTTTCATGGTGGAACAAAGCCAGCGATTTCCACAGTGGTCCCGCCTGTCCTCGTTGTGGATCCCTTTGTTGCGACTTCTTCTTCCACTCTGGCTGAACTTCTTGTGCTTCTCTTCTTCTACATCGATGACATGGGTCGACTGGCCCCCCTCTTCTTCCGTGTAATTGGTGATGATCCCACCGACATATTGGCCACCTCCTCTAGAATTTGAGCACCAATGAATGGTGAACACCTAGCACTCCCACTGGAAATATCTTGCAGCATGTCGGCACTCTACATAACTAAAAACTTCTTAGTAAACTCTATACTATGCTCTTCACTCTCACTTAGATTTATTCTCGATGCTGCTCTTACTCAATTCTGCAACTCGATATTCATAACGGTGACTTCAAGCCACACCCTGCCAAGTCTTATAGTGCAAGCTAGATCATTTGAAAGGTTTTCCAATCATTTTGACCAACTCCGCCATTCATCACCCAAATTTGTTGTCGATTCTCTCGATCTAACGGTTGGATCTGTCATTAATGTGCATCTCATCCAACAGCACCACCAAATAACTGGTTTAACTACTGCATTTACTACCCGATTTGACTCTATCATGTCCTTGCAGACATTGCCACATTTATCCCTAACTATGACCTCAACATGTCTTCCTGCGCTACCACTTGCTTCTAGTGCACTAGCCTCTTCATTACCACTTCATGCATAAACCCAATTTTTTTTCCAGTATGTGCAATGCCTCAAGCATCGTGTTGCATTGGGCCCTCTCTGTAGGGCTCGAGCAAGATTTCATTCACCAACTAAGGAAACATCGCACCATTAAACTGTTGCAACTGTACCGCACCTCCTTTGGTAATGAAATTAATAACATAAGGACCCAACCAATGCATTTTCAACTTACATGGATGTTTCACAAATGTCATATAGCAGCACCAAGTTTCCTTGTTGGAAGTGCTTGTTCTTAATGTGTCGATCATGCTAGGATTTCTGTAGATCCTTCTCAATGTGTTAATGAAATCTTGTCACAAACTGATCTTCTTCTAATTGTACCAACTGATCTAGGCGTTCTTTCAATGCTCCTTCATCATCCATCCCTGTTGCTGCTAGGATGTGTAAACTTGGAACAATGTATTCCAATGGAATCATTGCCTTTTCCCATACACCAACTTGAATGGTGTCTGCCCCTTCAACCTTTTACAATTAGTGTGATAAGCCCATAAGACTGTTAGAATCTTCAAATACCAATCATCGTGGTTTGCATTGCATACCTTTGTAAGCGTATGCTCCAACACCTTATTGGACGCTTCAACTGTCCCATTAGCTTGCAGATGATAAGGGGTGCTTTTCTTGTGTTGTATTTGGAACTCTTATTTCAATGCACATATTGTGCGATTAATTATGTGACTCCCCTAATCTCTCATCAAGGTCTTCGGACAACCAAAACAAGTGACAATATTGTCGAACATAAACCTTGTTGCAGTCACAGTAGTGCAATTTGTTACTAGTGCGGCTTCTGCCCAACTTGTCAAATAATATGTCATTGTGATGATATATCACACACCAGTTCTTTATCTTGGTGGTTTGATTGGTCCCACAAAATCTACTATCCATTTATCAAATGGATGCAGCATTACCTGAGGTACCAATGGAATCTCATCCCTTCGTGATGGCTTCCCAGTTCTTTGGAAGACATCACAAGTCCTCACATAGTCTTTCGCATCACCATTAAGAGTTGGCCACTAGAGTGTCATGAAGAGTACTTTCCTAGAAGTTGCATGACCTCCATAATGTTCCCATGTGACTCCTGCATGTGATTTTCCCAATACCCTTTCATGTTCATGCAGTAGGAAACATCGACGTAAGATCTCATCAGGTCCCATCTTGTAGAGTTCTTTGAAAATAAATTGGAAATCCATGACCTGAACAACCAACTACTTCTTTTGATTTGTAGTTAGTCCATCTAGTGCCATTCTTGTTGCCAAAAACTTAACTATTTTCTCATAGTAGTCATCAACCATTCCAATCACGAATAGTTGTGCATCGGATAGTCCGTCCTTGATGTTCATCGGTTCTTCACCTGTCTCAATTCACGACAAATGGTCAGGTCCTGTATTTAAGTGACCTAGCTTCACAATGATCTCGGAATCAAACTTTTTGAAGAGTATCCAATGATATATCTTCCCCCCCAACATAGGCTTATTCACCAGATATTTCAACGCAAAGTGATCAGTGAACATCTTGAAATGACCTCCCAACAGATAGTGTCGAAACTTATGTAATGCATAGACCATTTCCAATGCTTCTCTCTCCATCATGGTATAATTCTTCTCCATAGATGACAGATCCTGACTAAAAAAAGCAATCGGATGATCAATATCCCCTTCACCTGGTGGTGCCAACACTAATCCCAATGCGATTGATGATGCATCAACATGAACATGGAATTCCTTCATCCAATCCGGAAAAACCAATATTGTTGTTGTAGCCATCTTCATTTTTAATGTGTCAAAGATTCCTTGAAACTCGTGACTCCATTCGAACTACGCATCCTTCTTTAGAAACTTCTCCATAGTTGTTGTAATCACAGAATATCCTCTGATGAAGTTGCGATAATATCCTATATGTCCTAATGCCGCTCTAAGAAGCTTCACGTTCATCGGTGGTGGCAAGTTAATTGCAATAAGCACAATATTTGTTGGATCGACCAACAGTCCTTCCTTACAGACAATGTGCCCTAACAACATCGTAGTTGGCGCACAAAACATGCATTTCTTCGAATTCAACACAATATGATGTTTTCGATACCTCTCTAGCATAAGTCGATGATTTGCAAGATGACCCTTTACCAACCCATACACCATCCAATCGTCCATGTATACCGCCAAAAAATTCTGTATAAAATCCTTAAACGAAAGAACTACGATCCTAGAGAATATCATATGCACATTCTTGATTCCAAATGGCATCACCGTTTACTGAAAACATCCCCATTCAGTAACAAAATTTGTCTTATGCCGATCCCCTTTTGCAATCTTGATATGATAATATCCAAAAAATCCATTCATGAACGAATAGATCTCTTGACTGCCCACTCCTTCCAACACTTCATCAATAAACGACATCGAAAATGGATCATGACGACATGTGTCATTCGGCTTCCTAACATCAACAATGATCCAAACCTCGCTTGTCTTATTATCTTGCACAACCATAGGATGATCCACTCTGATTCTGCAAATGGTTCTATGATTCCTACGTATAGCATTCTATCAAGCTCGGCTTTGATAATCTCCTTGTATCATAGATTCAGGCGATACAGGCATTGCTTTAAATGCTTCACATATGGATTCAGTGGGATTTTCATTTATCCCAAATATCCTAGTATCCCTTTCATTTCAGAAAACTTTGTCAGAAACAACTATTGAAATTGATACAACAGATCAGTGATCTTTGCCATAGTTTCTTCATCCCAATAGTCTCCAATATTTGTGAATTTTGGTTCCTCCTATGTCCCAATGTTGACCTTTTGAATCATCAATGGTTGGAGAACTTTGTCTGTCGACATCTCTGGTGTCATGATTTCTCAACTTCCTTTGGATTCTAGAATGTTGATGTTCCTTTGGTCATCTCCATCATCATGTCCTCCTATTACATTGTAACTTAGATTGTAACAATCCATCATCGACTGCATCATTGATGCTTCATGCAGGTCAACTAGATATGCAACTGAACTACCTTCAAAACAACGCCGCAAATATGTTGTAACACACTCTAAAGCACATGATCATCATCCACAAAAATGAAGGTGTGACTGAAACAAATTGACAAATCTTCCCATGTTGTAATCTCTCTGTGAAGCTCGATTAATACATACCATTGTCGCGACATTTCATCCAACGTGTGTACAAAAGCATGTACCCACTCATTCTTTGGTCGCGACACCCACATGGTTAGACATGCAATCAAATGATTGTTAGGATCATTACTCCCATTATACTTCTTAGGTTGGTACTGTTTTGTTCTGTCGAAGCAAATTTCCATCAACCTGTGACATAGCAACCACCCCGTTGATCGATTTCTTGTGTGTCACCCACCAACGTGTTGGAGTAGCCTTCAATGCTTCATCCAATGCCAATAGCCTCTGTGTTTTTGAAACCCTATCTTCAAAATCATCCAAAAATTTAGGTAAATGAGGTTGTCCCTCATATGTTGATAACTCAACAATCTCTATTATCACTCATTGTAGCGACTGAGTAATTCTGCCACACTTTCAAATCGATATCTCATGCATCCGATTCTGTCAATTCTCCAATGCATCGTCAGAATCCAATGATGCAGAGCTTGATATTTTCTATCCTATCTCTCCATTTGTAATAGGGTGGACATAATCTTCTGAGATGTTGTATGCATGGTCCTATCCCCCTACAACTTCTTCTTTTACTAGTTCAACATACCTCCTTCCTTCGCTTAGATACATTAGGGATATGACTCTGAAATCGTGGTTCTCGAAATTCATCACGCACTTCTTGAAGTTGATCGTCACCAAGATGGCATTAGCCCATTCGATCCCCAGCAGTGTAGCATACGAGCTTCCTTCATCGAAAATCTTGATGACGTCAAAATCTGCATATGTCTTCATTTATTTGAATTTCACCGCTAAATGCAGTACTCACCCAATTAGTGTCATGCTGGCTTGGTTAGCTAGTCGCAGCTATACAGTGGACCAAACCATATGTGGTTTCCCCATCTTCTCCCATATCTTCTTCCTCAAAATGTTGACATGCAACCCTAGATCCATAATAATTGAATCTAGCTCATAATCTGTAATTTGGATACTAATTCTCATTTCTTTCCCAGTTTCTTCTTGTTTAGGGAGTTCACAAAAGACTCCTTCCGCCCCTTATTTGGTTGATGCAATAGACTCATGATCTCGGAGAGCGCATCAAGATCTTTTTCCAGTGACAGACAACATTCAAAGAAATTTACAAGGTACCATGCTGCCACAATAATCCTGCTACAAGATTTGAATAAAAAATAGGTGGAATTTCATAAACAAGAAACTTACCTATATCTCTTATTATGGAATCACATGCTTCAAAGAATGTATCCCTCTCAGTGTTGACATCAAATTTCACCTTTTTTGGTCCAGCTAGTCAAACTTGTGGAATCAGACCATCATCTCCTATCGATGCACCTCCACGAGTAATAACAGCAACATCAGTAGACTGAACTCTGGGTTCTTCTAAGATAATCCCCACCATTGGTCCTTGGTTTTGGTTTGGTGGCAGAGTTACTAGCTGGTTTTCATTTTGATTCATGTTTTGGTTCTGGTTCTTCAGTGGCGGAACATTCCTTGCTTGCCACTTCGCAATGAGCTGTGGACAGTATTCAACTCTGTGATCTACAGCGGTACACTAGGAAAATTGTGACTGCAAGTTTGTACAATCTATCTGGTAGTTCCCCAACGATCCACAATTATAACACTGCATAGGTCCGTGACCTCGTCATCCTCCTCGACCCGAACCTATACCTCGTCCTCCTTGGAATCCTTCATGAAATCCTCCCTGCTATTGATATTCCGGTTGATTGAACTGTTGATGCGATGAGGGATTCGTCTGTAGTTGAACATACTACAGTTGAGTATACTGCACCTGAGTATACTACGGATGCTATAGAGCATACTACATATGGTTGTATTGTGGCTATGTCAAAGAAAATGTGGTTGTGATTACAGCTGCAGTACAAATTGCGACTGCAATTGTGGATGTACTACCTGTGGTGGTTACTGCAGTGGTGGTCTCTTCGTCGATCGATGATATTCTCCCTTCACATAATATGTATCCATTGTCCTATCTTGGAGCAAATCATATGCTCAAAATTCCTTGTCTTCATGGCACACAGATCGACAAAACATACAATATAAGTTCATAGGATTGGATACCATCTTATGAATGTATATACAGTCTTCGTGTTGATGTCCATGAACCTGACAAATACAACACCATGGCATGCCTCCATTTCTTAATAGATTCGGAGCTCACGACAACAAGTAATTTTGAAAATCTAGACATTGATCCTTATGATGTCCCTTCACATGACACCAAGTACCCCATATTTCCTCACGATATTACCTTCCCTTATTGATATCTTGCAATTGGATTATCAGGCTCGCCAATTGCAATTGATTATGATTCATGCCAACTCCAGTCTTTCCAACCTGTGAAGCTTCCAGTTTCATTGCGATCTCTATAGCCTCACTCTGTGTCTCAATATTCTATTGCATCAAGGGAATCCTGGTATGCGATACTAGTGTCACAATGAACCACTCCTTGTGCTTTACATCACTCATTCCAAAACTAAATTTCCCCATCTGTGTCTTGAATCACTGATCAAAATCCCAGATGGATTCATTTGGATATTACTTGATCTCCTTCAACTCCATGATATATTGTGTCGCATACTTATGCTTTTTGAACTCTTCGATCAATCCATTTTTTTATCTCTACCAAAGTTTTAGCTGGAGTCCCTGTGGGAACTTGTACAAACTTCATGTACCAATCCAGTGCTCGACCTCAAAAATTTGTCACCAATTGACCTCTCTTAACATCATCATCCTGAGCCTGCTTTATAATCCATACTGCCTCGCATAGAAACCAGTATTGTTTGAAATCTTATGTCCCGTTCTCATGAAACAGAGGTAACTTTACATCATTTCCCACCATCCTTGGCCTTCTTCCTACGTTCGTTGATCCGCTACTATTAGAGTGTTGATGACACGTCGAAAAATTTGGTGTTGAGCTAGTATTTCTTCCTGAGTGTGGCACAGTGCATGGATTTGTGGGTACGTTGTTGATCGGGGTTGGTATTTCCTTGGGTTCGGGCGTAGCTTGGTCATCTCCTTCGTTGTTGTATGGTTGTTTCGTCCCTTGTGATCTTCTCTCGTAGATTTTTGTTTTGGTCACAACAGAACTCTCTTAAGTCCTCTGCCTCTTCTCTTACTGAAACCTTGCCCCACTTCACAAAATACCATCTCTTTCCTTGACTTCCCTCACAGTCTCATCATAAGTCCCATACATCTACCCCGTATCATTCCGTCTAACCCTTGTCTCCGCGGTACCCACATCCTTTGCACACCAGGGCTCTACTCATCGGAGTTCATCTTCAATATGCCCTTTTCACAGATGAGCATTTGAATCGGCAATTGCAAGGATAACATAAACCTACCTCATGGTCCTTTGAATAATTCCCTTTCCACGTCAGTGTAATACTTGACTGTGTCAACTATGAACTCAGTGATGTATCCCTCCAATATGTTTTCAAGCCACACATTGAAATCCCTCGATGCTCTACTGTCTACCTCCTACAACTGTTGAATCAGCTCCGAGGTCCAACAAGTGGGTTCACCTCCTTGAAAATTTGTCTTCTGATAGGTCGACTATGCCAACAACTCATATGAGATGATTGAAAACTCAGAGAAGAAGTACTCATGGAGATCAAAATAGAGATACCTTCCCAGCCACTCTTCTATTGTTACTCTAGGGTTCTGATTCTCTTTTGTTGCAAAATATCGAGCCTTCTTATCGAACCAATCTTGAATCTATGGTCTAGTCGGATGTTGCAACATATCGCCCTTCTCCTCGCACTATAGTCTCGACAATAGAACCAATTATTAGCATAGATCTATCTACAGGGGTTCATGCTCTATCGACATCCTTAACTCAGCGATCTCCCTGAGCACCGACCCAGATAGGTTTTACCCTGTCCAGCAACACCTGCGAAGCAGATGAAGTCTCAGCCGAAATGTTCGAGAGAACTATCAGAACCACGCTTCCACAGTAAAAAGGATGATCGAGCATCTATTGTCTAACTATCACAACATTACTTCAGAGATCCAAACAAAGGTTTACGTTCACAATTTCATATCAGACCGCATCAACATATTCAGATCGCAGCAACATAATTACTCAAAAACAGATCGATCACTATAAGATGATTTAAAATAGAGAATCATTGCATCATTCAGAAAGAACCATCATACTGCAGTATTAGTTCATTCACATTGCATCATGGGGAAAACATGAAATCAAAAAGACATAAAAAAACAGTGTTTCCATCAATTCTCCGTCATGTCATATTACTTCCGCATCGAAACGGTTTCTCAAAAACATTTCCACAGTTGCGACAAAACAAAAACCAATTTTCCTTAGAGTACAATTCAGCATAAGATCATTATATTCATCACTTCATTAATTGATCAAAACATATCTCAATATTACATTCTTATCTCCACTTATGGCTTGGGCCTTTTACAAAATGGTCCACTTTGATGAACTTCCTAACTAACTTGGACCAAAACTTCAAAATGATGACTAAGCCAACTCTTTGTCGACTTTTCAGCCTTGCACACCATCTTTTGTCTTGCACATCATCTTTTGCCTTGTGCATCATCTTTGATCTTGTGCATCACCGTTGGTGCTGCGCAACTTATCTTCCTCAAAACCGCCTGCCAACACATGCTAAACTATGGCTAGACTTATTCAACCACCATTTTTCACCCATCATAAACAATGGTTAATGATGGCCAAACATGGTCAAACTTCACTAAAGTCAACAACCTTACCTAACCAACTTCAACCATAGTAAAACACGACTCACAAATGTCAATAATGGGTAACTAAAGTCAACCATCATTAACCAAAGCCATCCATGGTCCATTAAAGTCAATTATGGCCAAACAATATTTAACCACCATTTATCACCCATCATCAAGTATGGTTAATGATGGTCAAACAATGTCAACCTTCACCAAAGTCAACCATAATCATCGTGGTTAACTAATTTCTACCGTTGTCCAATAATAGCATTAATGGTTAGCTATGGTAAAACACTATCATCCATCTTTTAACATCCAATGCCAACTATTGTAAATAATTCTTAATCATTGTTAACCTTCGCTAACAAATGTCAACAATTTCCCTGCATGATTCACTAAAGTTAACCATGGCTAATCAAAATCAAACATGGTTCATTAAAGTCAGCTATGGTCAAAAAATAACAAACCATTGTTAATTATGGTGAAACATAGTCAAGTATGGTAAACAGAGTCCACCTTCGTCACCCATACTAAAACCATAAGCAACTATGATTAACCAGAGTCTAACTTTGTCAATAATGGTCAACAATAGTCAACCATAATCAAACATGGTAAAAAATTGACAAACATGGCTAATCATAATTAAACATGGTCAACCATTTTATATCATACTCTACTACAGTTAACTATTGTTAACCATGGTCAGACACAATGAACCATAGTTGACCATTTTCAAAATAGGGTAAACCTTAGTCAAACATGATTAACCATGGTCGAGCTTACTTAACCATGATGATTTAAGATGGTTAACCTTCCCTAACAAAAGTCAATCATAATAAAACATGATTCACAAAAGTCAAGAATAGTTAACCAAAGTTAACCAAATAAAACCATGGTTCATTAAAGTCAACTTTGATAAAACAATATTCAATTGTGGTTAATTATTGTAAGACTTATTCAATTTTCATTAGTGAGCGAACATCAACCATGGTTCACTAATGTTAACCATGGTTTACCACAGTCAACCATAAACACCCATGGTTATCTAAATCCTATCATTGTTCATTGTCAAACAATATTCAATTTTCACGTATGGTTAACTATGGAAAAACATTATAACCATCATTTGAAACCCGTCATCAACTATTGCTATTGCTAATGATAAGCAAATGTGTTTAAACTTAGCTCTAGATTAAATATAATATATATATTATCTTTGTATTATTTTTTAATATAATATTATTAATATTTTGAATACATGCTTATATTTTTTTGTTATTAACAACAACCACATTAATAATATTAATTTGAATAGTTGAAAGACATATTTGAGATATTGAAATATTTTGTCGTGAATAAACACTATATAGCTTAGTGTAGCTGTTATCGAATGATTGAGAGATAATTAATATTAATAAACAATATACCCCACTTTATACTTTATAGTTATAGAATGTTTGCCCTATGTGCTAGTTTTACATTACATTGTATATGAAACTTGTGGTATGTATAGTATCAGGTCGGCGGTGGGTGATGGGGGGTATTGAAAGTGAGCATCAAACCTACTATGTCGGATATCTATCGTCCATGTGCTTCATCTCTCTCGTTTTCAGATTGCGGAGCCCATATTTATCCACACATTCATAAAAGCATAGACTTATCCGGTTCCTTATATTATTTGATTATGATTGATTCCGATCTCATTATCCCTTACAGCCACCTCAATTCTTTATATCCATCAAAAATCCCTTTTTTATTCGAAACAATCGTCCACTCTGCTGCAAAGGATTTATAGTCTGGATTCCTGATTACTCCATTGTTGCTTTTCGCATACGATCTCGCTCGATATGGCTTTAGAGATACGAAGGGTATCCTAAAGAGATAAGGGAGACATCATCATTGTGACGTCCCCCGCATTACAGAGCATATTGTTGCGTAAACCTTCTTAAAGTCAATTTCTCGAGCAAGGGCAAGAGAAATTTGATTAATTGAGAGAAAAATAAAGACTTATGAGATTCATTTCATCATGCTACTATTAATTATATGCATTTCATATGGGAGTCTTTACAACAACCTATTAGTGAGTCTTTTCTATAATCAGATCGCTCTTAGTAGCCCCATCCACAAATCCAAAAGCTACGAGAACAACTCATCGATGAACCTCCCCTTTAAATGAAAAACATTGGGTATGGGATATGATATTTGTAATGTTTAAATACCAAGTTCTAGATATCTAGCAAATTTAACTTTTGTTCATATATGTTTAAATTTTAAAAGTTATGTTATTTATATAAAATTTATATAAATCTTATTTTACAATCTAAGAATAATATTTCATTAACACTAACATTTTATTTTTAGAGAAACTTTAGATTTAAATGATAGTTGTGCAGTGATGTTCTTATTGATGAAAGTATAATATTAATGTAGCTAACATCCATGTTGATATGGTTGTTGATCTCATATTGTGCCCAAATTTTTATGAAAATTTCAAATTTTTAATAAACATAATAATAATAGCAAGATAACATTCTACATGGTTTTGTAAAGTTGAAAAAGTTAAAAGATGTAAAGAAAATTTTGGGTGTTAAATATGTAAGAGACATCCATGTTGATATGGTTGTTGATCTCATATTGTACCCAAATTTTTATGAAAATTTCAATTTTTTAATAAACAAAATAACAATAGCAAGATAACATTATACATGGTTTTCTAAAGTTGAAAAGGTTAAAAGATGTATTGGAAATTTTGGGTGTTAAATATGTAAGAGACGTGAAGGTCACAAAAAATATATAAAAGAACATAGTAAGAGATTTAAGTTTATTTAGAAAGGCATGGACATTTGATATCAAGGCTTCTCTTAGAACAATTATTTAAATTATTTTTGTTAGTTATGAATTATTAATATATCTAATGGTGTAAGAGACATCAAAATTATTAAAAATTTCCCAAAAAAACTTCAGAAATATAACGCATTGTTTGCTTAAATAAAAAATAATAATAATGAAATTTCTTATTGTGTCATTATTTATAGGCAATTTTATCAAGATGAACTTATATAAAATGTCCAAAAAGACGATCTAGAATTTTGGGAATCAAACTCTTGTGTTCTACCAATCGAGAAGTATGTTTTATGTTAAAAACTATTTGAAAGCATGTGTGAGACTCATATTAAAAATTATTTCAAGGGATGTGTGAGACTCATATAAAAATATATTGGAAATCATATAAAAATATGTTGAAAATCAATCTTGAGCCAAGTTGTTCAAAATTTTTAAACAAAGCAATCCTAGGATTTAAATTAGATACATTAGTTGAAATATTTATTTATTATACCAAATGTTGTTTTTTTTTACACATGTCACGATTTCAATTCTATTTTTTTTCCAAGGAAAAAATTTGTAAATATCTTTATTTACATTCAGTAGATGGCACAAAAGTCCATTTAACCAAAAAGACCCAACCTTAAAGTTGGTAATTACAATCAAGATAATGCTCCATAAAGGGAACAATAAAAACAAAAAATAATATCCATAGGCATGCAGCCATCAAAAATAATAAACAGTTTCAAAAACTAGTCATATACATATCCCAAAAAAATGAACTCCATCACATAACACTGTTCAAACAGTTTATAAACTATTCCGCATCCAAAACTGATTTGTATCCAATAGTACCATAACACTGTTCCACACAAACCTTTTGAAAAGGAAGCACATCAACAAGATATTATATCCGAAAGCATAAACCAAAGACAAGAACCTTATCAAAAATGTATACAAACTATTCATCTGAGTGACCCAAAAACCATAATCACCATCACCAAAATAGGTCAAGTAGTTTCATATGAGCAACATCATCCAAAACGAGAAAGAAAACATAAACTGTCTCCATAACCAGAGTCTATAAAAAAACGGTTCTATCCCATATCCCAAAGATCCTTAAAATTAGAAAACCTGAAAGGTTTCCACAACATCATCTCCTCATTGTTCCTTAATAGCCCAAGATCCTTCCAATATCGTTCCACCAGCTTTTTCCAAAGCATCTGTAGAAGAATTTCTTTCCCGGTAGATGTGTTTGAACGACACATAATCGAAACAATCATTAAACATGTTAACATCTTGAAGAATCATGGCTAATTATAAATTCAGCAATCAGTACTTACCAGATGCCCAGTTAATAACTAACTGAGAATCCGTGAAAATCTGAATTTTATCCAAAGAGTTCCTTCGAGCCAGCATAATAAGAAGCTTGAGGGCACATAATTCTACAAAATTATTAGTACCCAAACCTAATACAGCTTTGAAAGAAAAAAAGTGTACATCTGATAAAAACAACATACCTCCAGCCCCACAAAATTTTGGATCTCCAGCTGCAGAACCATAAAAAAAACCCCATGCAAAGGTTTTATCAATAACTTCCACAAAGATTATTCTAATCGAAACCACAGAATTCTTCTACGGAAAATTCTTCATCATAGCCAAACTAAAACTGGATACCTGTGCAGGAGTTAAGGAAAGATCCTCAAAACAAGACAAATTTCTGGCCTTCCAGATGAAGCATAAGACTATGATAGGTAATGGTTTAATGGTTACCACTTCCAAATTTAAACACCAATTTTTGAAACATGCTGTCACGGTTTCTCCATTCCAAAGATTATTGTGTTTCAAATTGTCCTCAATAATTAACCAAACAGTCTGAGTAAAAGGGCATTCCACTCCAATATGAAAATTGGATTCACATTCCATTTTGCACAAATAACACCTACCAGGTCCTTCTCTACCTTTCATATTAAGAACATCCAAGGTCAAGGCTTTACCAAAAAGGAGAAACCAACAAAATATTTTTGTTTTAAGAGGACATTTCATCTTCCATATTAATTTCCACCACAAGATATGATCCAGTTCTCTGTTTATAAGCTCAACATAACCTTCTTTTGGTGAGTACCTCCCAGTTTTAGATAAATTCCAAACTAGAGCTTCATCATCAAATGAAATCCTAACATGACTGGATTTAAGAATGGCTACATAACCATTCCATGCATCAATCTCATGTTGATCAGTAAAACCAATACATTCTGCAGTGAACCATTGTTGAGCCATCAATGCAGACAGACCAGGAAGTCCACTATCAAAAATAAAATAAAAACCAGCCAAATGTAATTTTTCTAGCATGGGAGAAGGTAAGACATGTCTCCATTTACAACCAATCCAAGGATCTAAACCAATACGAACAACATTACCATTACCAATCTTCCATACCAAAAAATTCCCAATAATGTCAAAATCCCAAAGAACAGCTTTCCAACAAATTGAAATATTCTTTTTCTTTTTGTCAGGAGATCTAATCCATTCCAGAATATTCAATGGGTGAATATATTTCTGAACAGCAATCTTAACCCATAACCTTGAACCATGAATAATATTCCATACATGTTTTGCTGCAAGGGACTTTGCAAATATAACAGGAACTTTAAGTCCCCATCCACCCAAATATTTTAGCTTAGCCAAGATCTTCGAGGATGTCCAAGGTAAACCATAAGAATTTTGTATACCAGACCAATGAAATTTGAAACAGAGCTTTTTGATTTTTTCAATAATCTCCATCGGAATCCATAAGTGAATCCAATAGACCGGAATGGCCTCTAATACTGCTTTAATCAGTATCAACTTGACCCCCATAGATAACCAACGAAAGCTCCAATTGTTAATCTTTTTTTCAACTTTTATAATCAGCCAATCCCAGTTCTTTAATAGATATCTACAAGGTTTGAGATGAAACCCAAGGTACTTCATACCATTTTCAATTCTGTCAACTGGAAATGTAAAAATATTTTGTAAAGTAATAACCTCAGTTTCTTCCAGGCAAGAAAAATATAAAGAATATTTATCATCATTTATTTTCATCCCAGATGCCTTACGAAAAATCATTAAAATCTCATATAAAGTAGAGAGAGATTGTTCAGAACCATCATTGACCATGACAATATCATCCAGAAAAAGAACATGAGTTAAGACAATATCATTGCCAAAAGATAAACCATGATATTTCTCACATGCTTTGGAAAAAAGAATAGCCCTTCCAATACCTTTAACCACAATAAGAAATAGCAATGGTGCCAATGGGAAACCTTGTCTAAGACCCCTACCAGATTTAAAGAAAGTTTTTGCAACTCCATTAATAAGAAAAGAGAAGGATACAGAAGAGAGGCTACTCAATACCCAAGTAATAAAATTCCCAGAAAAACCCATCTTGGAAAGTATGACCCGAAGATAGGTCCAGCTTACTCGGTCATAAGCTTTAGATAAATCAATCTTCATCATAACAGCCTTTAAGGATTTACAATGCATAGAGTGCATACCTTCCTGTATGACCCCAACTGCATCATGAATCTATCTACACGGCAAAAACACAAGCTGTTCACCTGAAATACACCTACCCAGAACCTTCCTGCTCCGAATAGATATAATCTTACCAATAATTTTGTAAACAAAATTACACAAAGAGATAGGCCAGAAATCCTCAAAAGATAAGGGATGATCAATCTTAGGGATAAGAGCAAGAAAGGTTGAATTGAAAACCGCAGGGATTTTGCCACTTATCCGAGAGAGTTCAATCACTCTCAGAAGGTCCTCACCCAAGACATCAAAAAGACATCTATAAACCTCAACAGGAATTCCATTAGGTCCCAGACTCTTGTCATTTTTTTTAATGGAAAGGATATGCTTGATATCATGCAAAGTAACAGCCTACATAAGCTCACAATTATCATCCTCAGAAACAAATGAGCGAAAAAAACCTACACTTTGCACAATCTCTAGAAGATGAATATTTGCTTCTTCCTTAAACAGGACACTCAAAATGCTAAATCCCAGCCTCAACAATAGCCTCAGCACCTTCAACAAGATTGCCAGAATCATCCTGAATTTTCCAAATAGTATTAATATTTTTCCTAAGAGCAACAAATTTATGGAAAAAAGGGGTATTGTCATCACCACAGATCATCCATAAAGCCCTACTTTTTTTGTCGAGCCTCCTTTTCCCAAAAACATAATAAAGTTCTCTTACAAGATTCAATCTCAATCAAGAACAATTTATCCTCCTCAGAAATAAAACCAATAATAGCCCTATCATTATACCTCTTCAGATCATTTTCAATATCAACTAAATCCTTTATATCCAGAGCTTTTTTCTTCAGAGACCACTTAATGGATATTTCTTTAATTCTTTTAAGGTTCATAACAAACTGAGATGCAAGGGATAACTCAGACCGAGCATCAAAAAGCACCCAAGAGGCTTTTAATGACTCAACCAACTCATTGTTTTCTAACTAACAAGCATTAAACTTAAAAGGACAATGAGCCTTAGGAGTTCTAGAAGATATTTGTAGATAAACAGGTTGATGATCAAAATCTCCACCACATCCTATCCAATGTTTAAGAAGAAAGTCACAATCCAGGAAATCAACCAATAAGAGTAGGCGATCCAACCTTTTACATATACTCTCAGGACCAACTCTGCGATTAGACCAGGTTGGAAGTGACACCATGGGATTAATATTGACAAGCCCCATCCTTTCCAAGAGATTAGTAAAGAAATTGGTTAATACATCCACGCGAGCTTTAACCCCCCATATTTTAGAAAGACCCAAGGAGAAATTTAGGTCTCCTCCGAAAACCAAATAAGGACACATGAAACAATCCATACCTGCAAAATTATTCCAAAAAAATTCCCTATCTGAATAAGGCCCATAAATCTTTATAAAGGATAGCTCCAACTGCAATTCAATAGAGTGTAGAATTGCACAAAGACCAGAGGTCATAGCCCATGCATTCCGAAAAAGAAAATTACGAGACCTTCACCCTAGCAGAAGTCCCCCAGATCTGCCTTTTGCATTCACAGAAATAAACTGCCAATCTTTTAACAATAATTCCATTTCCTTCACCAAAACACAACCATCATACATAGTTTCTTGTAGAAAAATTACATGTAAAGACTGTTCATCAATTAGTCTTTTTACCGCTAGTTTTTTAGGATGACTAGCCAAACCCCTACAGTTTAAAGTCATAATGATCATAAGGGAAACTCCTTAGGGGATTTAGCTCTAAGAGCCCCAGCTCCATCATTCACGGAATGATAATCATTTATCAAAACTCCAAACCGACCCTTAATAGGGAGATGTTTCCCATAAGTATCCCGATCAGGTCCAAACCCTCCATCAAAATATTTCGAGCATGAACGAAGAAAATAACCCTTACTTACAACAAGAAAAGCCTTAGGGGGAGATACAAACCCAAGATCTCGCAAAGCAACATTCTGATTAGGGTCATAAAAAGAATCTGAAGTAGGATTCTTATTGATCTTGTTACATCCTAGGTCATCAGACAGTGTGGTAAAACTCAGAGGTTTAAGCATTGATAAGGACGATTGAGAGCCTACCTCTTGATCATCAACCGACTTGTGAGAATTCAAGTCCACTGCACTATCATCAAGCATCATACCCTCCTTAGCTGCCAAATTAGACCCACTGCTTTTAACTCTCCAAATTTTATGGACAGAACCAGAAGAAGAATGCTTGTTGAAAGGTAGCGAGCAATCATTCAACAAATGACTGAACCCATGACATCTATAACACCTAAAAGATACTCCCAGATAATCCAATGGCTGATTGAATTCACTGCTACCTCTTTTAATAACCAAATCAGCAGGCAAACCATTTCGAAAATCTATCAAAACTAGAACCCGTCCCATACAACACACCCCAGTTTGCAGATAAGAGAAATCAATTTCCAAATGAGAACTCAATGTATTTCCCACTAGTTTAAAAAAATCAGCAGACCAGTATTCGAATGGTAAATTAAGGAGTTTAACCCAAATCAGGACTTGATCATACCTTCCATTACGGGAGTCAAAAAGAGGCGTCCACCTTTTGATAAGAAAACCCGCTTTGTCCCACCGCCAGACTCAATTCTATTATCGTGCATTACATGACATTTATAAAATTAATTTTCTATGTAACCTATATCCTTATTTTTTATGATTTCATTTCCCTCGTATTATGAGATTGAATGATTTGAGATGTTTTATAAAAAATGTGTTGAGAAAAACTGCAATGATTATGGTAATATGTTAATGAAATTGAATCATTTGAAATGTTTTATAAAAAACGTATTGAGAAAAGATGCAATGATTATGGTAATATGTTATTATGTGATAGAAACTTTCCCATTTCTTTTTCAAACCTTGGATTGAAAATAAATTATTATGGTAAATGTTATTATGTGATAGAAACTTTCCCATTTTTTTTTCTAACTTTAGATTGAAAATAATAAGGTGAAATGGAAAAGATATATATAAATATTTTGTTTTAAGTTATATATCATTTTCATGGATTAATTTTAGAAAAAATGATATACTTGAAAATGACATTCGATTGAAAATAATAAGGTGAAATGGAAAAGATATATATAAATATCTTGTTTTAAGTTATAGATAATTTTCATGGATTAATTTTAGAAAAAAATGATATACTTGAAATGACATTCTCATCACAAATTTCATGTAGATGTTTAAGATCAAGTATAAAAATATGGCAAGCGCACACAAAGGGTTAGATGGTAAGGTTTATCATTTAATTTTTTTTTATTGAAGTATTTTCTAATAATTGATATTGTCAATAAACGATTTCGTTTAAATCTATACATCCATTATATAGAGGTTGACACAATGTGAATACTATCATTCTCACTAAGTTTCTAGATGTATGGACTATATTATATATAACCATACATAAAAGAATATTAATTGTCCAATTAGATAATGATACTCAATTTCTAAACGTATGGACTATATTATATATAAACATACACAAGAGAATATTAATTATACATAGATATTATTAAATAATATAATGATATCATTAAAGAATATCTTTTTTATATATAATGACAATGAACTTGAAACTTTGTGTGTTCAACATTACTTTGTTATAATTTATAATGATTTCGAAAATCATGGAACCATCTTTAGAGAACATTGAGTTAAGTAACTAAAAACTTGAATCGATGTGTTATTTTTATTGGTTGAATTTATTTCATAAGAAAACATGAATTATACATGTTTCTAGTTACATTGGAAAGAGCCAAATAGAGGAAAAGTACATATGCTTAAGAGCCAGCAAATCATATTCTCATGTTGTTGAAAGGTTCCAATCAAATTTATTTATTAAGAATCAAAGGGTAGTGATGGTGTGATGGTGCTCACACAATCTTTAAAAATCCTATTAAAATATTTAAGCCATAGTTTTGTAGAGTATTTAATTTTGATAAATACAATTAGTTATATGTTGATATTTGTTTAGTGTAAGTAATTTTAAGATGTTAAAATAAATGTTAAAATTGATAAGTGTAATACATCATAACGATATGATTTTTGGCATTGTTGAAGTATTGTAACTTCAGAAGATATTTCAGTTGTACTAATTGTATTTCTCTTTCAAGAGATGTATCTGATGTGATTGGTCATGTAAGAGTCATTGAAAGAATCATTGTAAACCTCCAGATGTAAATTGGGTCAATAGTACCCAAGTGTCATTATAATAAATATTATTTTGGTGTCTTCCTAGTCAAGTCGGCCCTATCAGCTAGACAAGTCGGACCTGCTAGGTTTAGGTCATGTCAAGAGTCAAATATAAATAGGGATGAACCCCCTTCATTTGTACACACTTCAATCAAGAAAGTTTGCAAGAGAGAGAAAGACAAGTGCGCCATAAATAAATAGGAGAAGTTGTCTTATGGTTTTACATTGTTCTTGTTGAGTCATATACTAAGGAAGTTTTGCACAGTTTTCTCCCTTGTGGTTTCCTCGAGGAAAATATTTGAATTTGTGTTACTGTGCTTGTTGTTATTTTAGTGAACCAAAAGAAGATGAAGCGAAGGCCAAATACAAGAAGGATATGGTGAAGGCTAAGATGATCATAGCTCACTCCATCAAAGATAACTTGGTTCCTCAAGTATCTTCAAGGGGGACACCAAAAGGAAATGTTTAATGCTCTATCCAGGTTATTTGAAGGAAGAAATATTAATAGAAAGATGACCTTGAGGAATCATCTCAAAATTTTAAAGGCTCGAAAGTCAGAAACCATGCAATCATACTTCACAAGAGTACCTCAAATCAAGGAGTAGTTGGGAGCTATTGGAGATATGGTTGAAGAAACAGAAATTGTAATGCCCACCTTGAATGGTATTCCAAGAGATTGGGAATCCTATATTCGAGGAATCTATTCAAGAAGAAGGATAAATAAGTTCTAACCGTTATGGGAAGAATTTTTTCAAGAACAAGAAAGAATAGCAGCCATATAAGAGAATCTAAATGAAAACGAGGATCAAGCTTTGGAAATCAATACCAAAGGCAAGAACAAGAGGATGAGTTATGACCATCCTCCAAGAAAATATCAAGGGTTTAAGAAGTCCAAGAAATACTTCTCAAATTACGAATGCTTTACTTGTCACTAGATGGTACACATTGTTATAAATTGTCCCGTTGATACGGTTGAAGAAGCAGAAATTGTAATGACCACCTTAAATGGTCTTCCAAGAGATTGGGAATCCTTTATTCGAGGAATTTGTTCAAGAAAAAGGTTCACTAAGTTATGAAAGTTATGGGAATAATGTGTTCAAGAAGAGGAAAGAATAGCATCTAGAGAGGAGAAGTTAAATGAAAATGAGGATCAAGCATTGGCAGTCCCTACCAAAGGAAAGAACAAGAGGATGAGTTATGACCATCCTCCTAGAAGAGATCAAGGGTTTACGAAGTATAAGAAATACTTCTCAAATTATGAATGCTTCAATTGTCACAAGATGCGACACACAGCTATAAATTTTCCCATGAAGTCAAAACAAGTCAAGAAGAATAAAAAAAGGTTCCATTCCCATGTTGCTGAAGAAAGTGATCAAGAAGATGA
Organism: Pseudotsuga menziesii; assembly: GCA_001517045.1. NCBI lineage: Eukaryota > Viridiplantae > Streptophyta > Pinopsida > Pinales > Pinaceae > Pseudotsuga > Pseudotsuga menziesii. The sequence goes on along the minus strand of LPNX010340619.1, from coordinate 239,700 downwards.
GGAAATAACTAAATACAATGAATATTCTTGTAAAGAATATGTCTTGATCTCTACGCTCACAGGTTCAAACTCACCAGGGAATCACACCTAGATAGTATATAGTGGCGCCTCTAAGAACATGACAGGTTACAAGGACTCACTCTCATGTCTTGTACAAAAGGAGTGCCCACATAAGGTAATGCTTAGAGATGATTATCAATATCCCATCAAATGAATGGGAGAAGCCTCCTATAAGTTGGATTATGTAAAGTCCATGAATATGAAGGATGTCCTATATGTCCCAGGATTAAAGAATAATCTCCTTTCTATCTCATCCTTAGATAAGAGAGGTTTCAAAGTTTATTTTCTAGATGGTGAAGTCCTCATGTGGACAAAAGGAAAAACTATAGATGGTGTAGTAGTGATTGGAGTTGAAGAAGGATGACTCTATATATTAAAGGGGCATGTAGAATTCATCATTGATGATTAGTACCATAATCCCATGTGATTTATGGAACACAATACTTTCTCATGTACATTACAAAGCATTGCCAATTCTAAGTAAGGTTGTGATAGGTTTTCCATAGATTCAGATAAATCATGAAGGGGTGTGCAAAGGATGTGCACAAGGAAAGAACACTAAGAACCCTTATCCAAACAGTGAAAACAAAGCAAAAGGGATCTTAGACATTGTTCATTTAGATGTATGCGAGCCAATGCAAAAGACTTCATTAAGTGAGTATGTTTACTATGCTTCCTTTATTGATGACTACTCCCAGAAAACTTCAATCTATTTCTTGAAAAAGAAGGATGAAGTGTTTGAAAAGTGCAAAGGGTTTAAGGCTCTTGTATAAAACCTCTCTGAAAAGAGGATCAAGATCTTAAAATCTTATAATGGAGGAGAATTCACATCAAGTGAATTCAACGAGTACTGCAAAGAAGATGTGATTAAGAGGGAGCCCGCCGTTCCCTATAATCCATAACAAAATGGTGTGGCTGAAAGAAATAATAGATCTATCATAGAAGTTGTAAAATATATGATCCATGATCAATATCTACCTATGTACCTATGGGTAGAAGAAGCCAGAACAACAATATATGTACAAAACATAATCTCCCATAGTACCCTTGGGAAAAAGATTCTAGAAGAGATGTTTACCGGATAAAATCCCGAAGTCAGTCACCTAAAAATATTTTGTTTTACATTATACATACACATTGCCAAAGAGAAAAGATCAAAGTTATACCCTTTAGGAAATAAGGGATTGTTGAAGTAGGATATAGTGAGCAATCGAAAGCGTACTGAATCTATATCTCCGGATATCATCAAATTGAACTAAGAAGAGATGTTACTTTAATAAAATCAAGGAAAGACAAGGAAGACGAAGAGGAGCATGAAAATCCCAAATCCACAAAAGGTTCTAAACCAGTCAGAAATGAGGAGGAAGAACAAATGCATGAGGATCATGACATAATAGAACCTCAGATACCTGAAGAATATCCCAGAGAAATGATTTCACACAAATTAAGTCATTCATGGGCATAAGAATTAATGAAGAAGCAAAAAAACATGGTGTCCCATAACAAACCATCAGAGAAATAAAGAAGCCAAATTCATACCCTAGTAATGTGGCTTTAATGTGCGATCTCATTGATAAAGAACCTACATGTTTTGAAGAAGCAATAAAGAAGAAGGAATGGGTAGATTCCATGGTCAAGGAATACCAATCCATTATAAAGATCAATGTATGGAAAATAGTACCAAGACCAAATAAGAAGTCAGTGGTATCCTCGAAATGGATCTACAAGACAAAGAAATCAGCAGACGCTAGTATAGAGAAGTACAAGGAAAGATTCATAGCTCACAGATTCTCCCAAAAGAAAGGAATTGACTATGAGGAGACCTTTGCAATAGTAGCTAGGTACCCCTCAATTAGAACCACCCTTGCTTTAGCATCCAAAATGAAGTGGAAGTTACACCACATGGATGTAAACACAACCTTCCTAAATGGTTTGATAGAATAAGAAGTATATATCGAACAACCGCAAGGTTTTGAGACAGATAATAAGAAAACTCATGTCTGTAGACTCAAGAAGGAATTGCATGGTTTAAAGCGGGAACCTAGAGCATGTTATCGAAGAATTGATGGATTCCTCATGAGTTTGGGCTTTACCAAGAGTAAATCAAATTCTAACCTCTACTATAAATTTGAGTGTGATGGACTTATGATATCACTACTATATGTAGATGATATCTATTCTTAATAGCTGAAGATAATCCCATCAACGAATGTAAGAAGAATATCACTACATAATTTGAGATGAAAGACCTTGGAGTGATTCACTACTTTCTAAGTCTTGAAGTATGGTAGTATCCAGATGAGATTTTCCTAAACTAAGGAAAATATGCGGCCGAGAAACTAAATATATTTGTGATGATGGATTGCAAGGCTATGACTACTCCGATGACAACAAATTTGAAGCTATTGAATGATGAATCTTCAGAAATAGTAGATTCCACCTTATCAACCAGATTATTGGTTCTCTAATGTACTTAACCAATATATGACCAGGAATATGTTTTCATGCCAAACACTCTAAGTCAATATATGGTGAATCCAAGACATATTCACCTAGTAGGAGAAAAACATGTGATGAGGTACCTAAAGAGGACTTTATACTATGGTCTCAGATATGCATCAAATGGCGATATCAAATTACATGGATTTATAGATTCAGGTTGGGTAGGAAGTGTCGAAGATAGAAATATCACTTAACGATGTTGTTTTAGTTTGGTATTAGGCATGATCTCATGGTTCAGTAGAAAGCAGTCTAGTATTTAACTTAGCACGGATGAAGTTGAATACATTCTAGCATGCTCAGCTTGTAGCAAAGCAGTATGGATTCTCAAGATGTTGATAGGATTATTTGATGCAGAGATAGATGTGACTGATATCCATTGCAATAATCTAAATTGTATTAAGATGACAGAAACCTGGTGTTTCATGATAAGTCAAAACATATCCAAGTAAGATATCGTTACATCCTGGATATGGTACAAAAAGGATCTTTAAATATCAAGTATGTTCCTACAAAGGAACAAGTGGCAGATGTGTTGAATAAGCCTCTATCTCGTGTAAATTTTGAATACTTTTGAGACAAAATTGGCGTAGTATGAAAGGACCTCCCTCGAAAGAGGGAGTGAAGATATGGTAGAAGGTTGCAGTAGTATGGTAGCTCAACCTAGGGTAGGGTAAGTCTGGATAGGCTTGTTGGACCGAAAGGGTTAGCAAGTCATACGAGGCTTTTTGATCCAATGGGGATTAGTATATCTGGCTAGGCCTGATTATCCCGAGAGAATTAGTAAGCCATACAAGGCTTGTTGGTTGCAGGGATATCCATATGTCTGACTAGGCTTGTTGAGCCAAAAGGGTTAGTAAGATAGAAAAAATTCCTGGATGGATCTACCAGAGAAACCACTGAGGTGCCGCTCCAATATGGTCAGTGGGAAAGAGGTAGTATCAATATTCTTATATTGATGTGGAAGGTTCAATATTCTCATACTTATGTTAAGTATTTCATACCGATGTTGTTGTGATGTTGATGAGACAGTTTCAGTATCTCTATACTGATGATGATGATGTTCTAGCATCTCTATGATGATAATGCAAATGATGATCTAGTAGTTTATGATGGTGTTGCTTTAGCACTAATATTCTAATGATGTTGCGGTTGTATTTACATATTTATGTTGGATATGATGTTCCAATATTTAGATACTGATGTTGCATATGATGATTCGATATTTACATACTTATGTTGCAGATGATGATTCAGTATTTACATATTGATGTTGCAGATGATGATCCAGTATTTACATACTGATGTTGCAGATCTTGATGATGATGACGAAGAAATAGATTTAGTATTCACATACTGATACAATTCTAGATTGATGATGAAGATGCATGATGGTGTTCCAAAGCTTCCTATGGCATATAGAGACTCACCAGCCATATGTACATTTGTGGTAGTGGTTGCTACCTTTGTTGAATACCTTCCTAGATAAGAGGGCGTGTTAAAGTACTGTAAATATGGAAGATATTCAAGTTGTGTTAATTGTACTTCTCCAAGAGATGTATGTGATGTGATTGGCCATGTAAGAGTTATTGATAGAATCAATGTAAACCTCTGGATGTAAGTCAGGTCAATAGTACCCATGTGTCATTATAATAATTATTATTTTGGTGTCCTACTAGACAAGTCGACCCTATGAGTTAGACAAGTAAGCCCTACTAGGTTTAGGTTAAGTCACGAGTCACATATAAATAGGGAGGTTCCCCCTTCATTTGTACACACTTCACTCAAGCAAGTTTTCCTGAGAGAGAAAGACAAGTGCTCCAGAAAGAAAGAGGAGAAGTTGTCTTTGGGTTTTACACTATTTTGGTTGAGTTCTATACTAAGAAAGTTTTGCCGGTTTTTCTCCCTTATGGTTTCCTTGAGGAAAATATTCGTGTTCATTGTGTTATTGTGCTTGTTATTCTTTCAATGATTGTACTATTGTAAATTGTTTTAGAATATCATCTAAGCAATCAAGAAAACTTAACATACAGGGTTGTTGCTTGATAAAAATCTCACTCCATCACAACCAATATACTAAAAATAAGTATTGTTTTATGGATTTTACATTAATCAAATACAAATTCCATATTCAAAGTGGAAAAAATTAATAATGGATATATGAAACCATAGAAATATGTAGAGTTTGCATACAAATATGAAATTCCTTCGAAGTGTGATTAAGGATGAGTGTAATGCAAAGGAGTCAATGATTTAAATCGAGTATGAAAAGTTTCAGGTGTGCACCTTAAGGAAGGTGCATATAAAGTATTCATTAAAAAATGTGAAGTTCTAGATATTGTTAAGGAAGGTATATATAAAATATTTATAAAAGTTGAAAATTTAGATATAAAATTAATTGTTCTAAAGAATTTTATAATGTATTACACATGACATTTTTTTTTCAATTTTGTATTAAAAAAAATTGAAAGCAAATTGTTAAAATACACTAAGAAAATTAGACATCGCACTAATATTGCATTATAATTATTTAAGCAATAATTCATTGTCTTTTTTTTTTTATCTTTCTAGAGTCTTTTACTTTAATAAAATCATATTTTTACATTATTAATTTCACGAATGTGTTTTGCGCATTTAAAAATAGTTATCTAAGTTTAAGTCTATTAATAATAGTTATTATTTATAATTAATAATTAAAAAAAATAGTACATTAAGTATACATTTGTAATTTTCAATGTATTTAATTAAATAATCTAAAAATAGGTAATTTATTTATTCTATATTTTGTACTTTAGGATAGGTTTTTGATGAAAATTCAGTTTTTTTTGGTAAATTTGAATATTGGATGTATTTAAGTTATTTTCTTTTAATATCTAGATATTTTCATGGAAGCTAAAATATGCAATTTCATAACTAGTATATTTAATTCTAATATTTTTTAAAAATATTTCTAATCTCCTAATAAAATAAGATAAAAAAAATATATTAAAAAAAGTATAAAAACTTAAAATATTTAAATTACACCCTCTAAAAATATTATTGATATGTTGATTTTTGTTTTTTAACATTGCTTTGTTAGGTCTATCTTAAAGGTGGCTCTACCAAGCGCCCAGAGGGATCTTAAAATCAAGTCTTCAACATAATGTGTGTAGTTGAAAGGTAGATTGCCATGGATGATCATGTGAGGGGGTATCATGCACATTATTTCACGCTGCCATTGATGATACCAAGGGATATCATTCATATTGTTATGGCACTCTATTAATACTCGTATTACCTATGCAAATCAATTTGTTACATGCACAAATTAGTTATGCAAATCAATTTGTTACATGCACAAATTAGTTATCCCCACAAACTAGTTGTTGCATTGGATCATTGAAAATGATAATATTGTTGCAGTGAACTCGGAGGTAATATTTGTATCATATCATTAATTATCATAGATAGCTCAAATATTATTTGCATTACATTGATATATTTGTTTGCATTACAATGATATCTAGATAGTTCAAGTATCATTTGCATTACATTGATATATTTTGTTTGTATTACAAAGAAATCTAGATAGCTAAAGTATTATTTGGATTACATTGATATATTTTGTTTGCATTACAATAATATCTAATATCTCACTTATTATTTTCATTACATAGTTGGTTGATATATTTTTCACTGAAACAAATGGAGAACTGATTTATTATTTGCATGTTTGCATGACATACTTGGTTAATATATTTTTCACTACAACAAATAGAGAACTAATACATTATTTGCAAGCTTTTTTAGGTGCAAATAGAAAATATGTTTAAACCCCTTTAAACAACCCTAACTCCGTAAGGGTTGAATATGGTTATAATATTTGAATGTTTTAATATTAGATATTTTTAAAATAAAAAATATTTTTAAAAGTTTGAAAAATCATCACATTACTACTACCTCTTAAATATATTCTGAAACGTTTGAAAAGATAAAAAATAATGATTGATGTGGTTTAGTTAGAATCTAGTTATCGAATTTAACCTAAAGCAATTTCTTTTTTTAATTTAGCTTTAAACTGATATTTTTAATGCCATGTTAAAATTTTAATAAAAACTGAACCTTATTAATGATATATAATGATGAGAAAAAATGGTAACAACTATGTGAAAAACAAATCGTAGCTATATTTGTTGAAAAATAAAACAACATTGTCTTAAAAGGACATTAAATTTTTCCAAAGCAAAAAAATATATGCATGAAACATAACACAATGTTTAAATTCAGTGTTAGCAGAAAAAAAAATGCATAATAGATTTAAAAACAAATATTATGAAACCATAATTTGTTTACTCTCTAACTATCTCAAACGTTCTTAAACCATATCATTAATATGAGTGCAGGAAATGATATGAAGCAAATATTAAACTTAAAGAAGAACATTATATTTAAAAAATTGACTTAATATTATTTTTTTAAAGTTAACATTTTAAGAGTTTTATGTTTTAAAAGAAAGTTAAAACAAAGATTGACATTAACTTTTTCCAAAGCAAAAAAAATTATGCATGAAACATAACACATTGTTTAAATTCAGCAATAGCAAAAAAAAAAATTCATAATAGATTTAAAAACAAATATTATGAAACCATAATTTGTTTACTGTATAACTATCTCAAACTTTCTTAAACCATATCATTATTATTAGTGAATGAAACCACATGAAGCAAATATTAAACTTAAAGAAAAATATTAGATTTAAAAACTTGATTTAATATTATTTTTTTTAAGTTAACATTTTAAGAGTTTTATGTTTTAAAAGAAAGTTAAAACAAAGATTGTCGTTAATGTAAACTTTTTTGGGGGAAATAATTAATAAGAACATCAACGAAGAGATTGTAATTGTAATATTTTATTTTTAATTTGGTTTAACTGAAATTATCACCTTAATCATGAAGAAAAAGATAATAGTAATTGTGTTTAATACCCTGAGATTTCTTTATTAGAAATAAAGTTTATGCAATTGTGTTGCTTTAGTTAGTTTTAAAATGAAAGGTTAAGGGTGTTGAGGAAATGTGAACATCAACATCCTTCGTATATTTATCATTGACTTTATTTTTATTATGTTTTGATATTTATTTTATTTTTATTAAGTGTACCAATTTTTTGGTGTATTCATTTTTTTTTAGCCTTATTCCACAAAGGAGTTACACATCCCACCAAAGAAACCATATGAAGTGAATATTATACTTAAAAATGACTATTAGATTTAAAAACTGATTTAATATTAATTTCTTAAACTTAAGAGTATAACGCTTTTCTATTTTAAAAGAAACTTAAAACATAGATTGTGGTTGATGCAAATTTCATTTTGCTAAATAATTAATAAGAACGTAAATGAATAGATTGTAATTGTAATAATAAAGATTTGGTTTGGGTTAATATTTCATTTTTAATTTGAGTTAACCTAAATTATCACATTAATTATTAGCAAAAATATAATAATAATTGTGTTTAATATTGTGACAATTCTTTATTAGAAATAAATTTTATGTAATTTTTTTAAAGAAAAAGTTTATGAGATCTAGTTAGTTTAAAATGAAAAGTTAAACTTGTTGAGGAAATGTGAACATCACTTGGCTTTATATATGAATTTATCATTGACTCTATTTTTTATTATATTTTGATATTTATTTCATTTTTGTGAAGCTAACCAATTTTTTAATATATTTAAATTATTTTATTTTATTTTCTATTTTTATTTGAACCTATTTTATAATCACACAAAGTATAAAAAAAAAGTTACACATCTAAGTGCAATGAAATTGTTTACAATAGTATGGCATAATTGCTAAGTTAAATGCAAACTTTGGATTATTTTTATTTATCATAAAATTCATGAAATGAGTTAATAAACCTTTGAACACATAACTGTTTATATTGTCGAGTCACGATAAATATTATATGTCACAATCATGAATTTGTTTTGTAAATTGTACGAAATGTTTTGTGTAGTGGAAGGGATTTCTCCACAAAAGAATACAAACAATATTTTATATCTAGAAATGTTGAAAGAAATTATCAAAATTATTTTTTCCATGTTTTTGCTTCACTATTTAAGCTTAACATTGGGTAATTTGATAAAAAATACTTTTCTTATATCTGTTACACAATTTTGAGATTTATCACTCTCTGCTTATGCAAGAAAAATATAGTTGGTATGATAACGCTTTAATGTGTATTAGTTAATCCATTAGTTAGCCAATAAAATACATAGTTAATTAAGATTTTTAATTCCAAGTTAAATTAATTGTTTATAACGCAACTAATTTCATATTACATTATTTATTTTTGGGGGAAAATATCCATTATCTCCGTTTTAAAATATGTTTAATGTTTAATCTAACTTATATTTGGTTATATAATTGCATCATATGAATGCGTTTTAAAATATCAAATAATCTTGCAATTAAATAGCATATTTTAATCCGGTTTAGAGAATGAACTCTTAACCACACTAGAAAAACCCTACCGATAATCAAATATACCTATATACATCATGATCGGTCTATTTAAAATGCATTTATCTTATTTTTATTTGTGAAAAGTTGTCCTCAAAAACTTAAGTTGTAAATTGTGAAGTTTAAGTCGACCAAACTTTTGGAAAATGACGGAAATTATTTTCAAACCATTATTAAAGAAAAATATGCCATATGTCGTCTTAATTCGCTTATTTATTTATACAAAAGGGAAAAGGTGATCTATGATTGCATCATTTTGGTGTCTTTTCGGTGCACTCTATGTTGGGAAAACTCTCACCCTGAACTATAGAGCAGAAAACAGAAAAGAAAGGACAAGATTCCAAAAAGAAAAGGTGGTGTTTAGAGACATCATTTAAGCACTTAAGCATAAAGCAATGTGATCAGAACATCACAATGTATAATGACCATGATGAACATTTAAAATAAATATGTTAGACAACCCATAGGGTCTCCTCTTTATAGCTCTAGATCTAGCAAACTTCCTGAAAGTATTGAAGATATGTTCCACAAGTAGGGGTCTTTCATCCAGATTGTTGCCATAGAATCTACAACACCCCAATGTTTAGTCGGTTGTTGTAGTCACACCGACCATGGTTGTGCCGATCATTTAGTTTTTTTCACAACTGACTATTTAGTCATTCCCACTGACTCCATTCGACTGCTTTGCTAGTCAGTTATCGTCTATAGACCGACTGTCTCCAGAAGACTCAGAGGTGTGATGAACCATTAAGACTGTAGGTTCCAACACCCCCCCATCAGCACAATGCTCCTGAGATTTAGGAGGTGAAATTACTTGTTGTGAACAGCCCCCCATAATTGCAGCGTCTTGAAGCCCAAGCATAGCCTGAAGTTTCACAAAAGTAGATTCTAGTAAACGCTTTGCAAGGATATCAACAACCTGATCAGTTGCCATGCAATAAAGAAGAGAGACAATGTTCTCTTACACCAACTATCTCAAATAATGAACATGGAGCTTGCCATGCTTCATCTTGCTATGAGCAATGGAATTATCAGCAACTTAAATAACATGCTTAATTAGCATAATAAATAACAATATAGGTATGAAAAAGATATCCAAGCTCATCGAGAAACTTTCGGATCTAAACTACCTCTGTTCCTACATTGACAACACCATGCTACTATGCTTATGTAGCCAAAAGAGAGACTACCTTGTGTTTCTTATGTAGAAATAATAGATCAAAGCTATGAGCAATGATGCTAAGAAGAAGCACATGAAATAGATCTTTCTACTAAGAATTCTCACAAGCATACATAGGAAAAATAGAGAGAAAGAAAATAAACTGAATCACATGAATGAAGAGAAGAATATTGGTGTGTATCCTTCCATTGAATAATGATGAATGATAGTGTACATAATTAGTACATCCCTCATAGGAAAATCGAGTTGTATGGAGATGACTCATAAAGCTCAAAAATGATGACTTACCAAAATATAGAAAACCCCCATAGGTGGCTAAAGCACTTCCCATATCTATCAAGGACCTCACTAATTGGCAAACGAATGAGTGAGTTATCAAGGGATATGAAAAAATCATGTTAATCCTAGAAAATGGAGAGAAAGTCATGAAGGATGGGTTGGCAACAAAGGGACCCAGTTTCCTAGTTGACTAGCTTTACCTTAACTTGAATGAGTTGAATAAACTGCTTCTGGATGGAAGACTTGTTAAAGAAATCATGAACTCCATGATCATGTGCTAGAGTGCAGAACCTGGAAGAAGGAAGATGAGAGACTCCTTCTAACTCATCAACTGGTGAAGTAGGAGAATTATTTGAAAGCTTATTTATGTTATCAAACTCTGATCTACAAACACAATATGAAATGGAAAAGAGATCTGTGCATACTCCTTCCCAAAGAATACAAAAATTAAGACAATTTATTTCACACTCAATTCCCTGAATAGCTGCAAAATTGTGATGTGAATCACATGTCAATATTCCAATATCATATAGCACCTATCCAGATCTGAGATGAGGCTAATAAAACTCTGATATATCAGAAACATTAGCATATGGAACAACAAATACAAAGGATTCAGTGGCTCTATGAGGATACAGGGCTAGACTAGGAAAATTATGAGCAACTAGGGAAAATTGATAGGTGTAAAAATATGAATGATGAATGGACATTAGATCTGAACCATAAGTGTTCCGAACATATCCAAACATGTTTCATATCAGTCCAAATATTACTAAGTTCATGGATAACCAACCAATGAAAGATAGGAAAGACTTCAAACCATGTAAGATAAGTAACACTGCATAAGAGACCAATGAGGAATCAACTAGTGAACTTGGGATTTGTATAGTCTCAGTATTATTCAGAGGTATGGTAGATGGTATGGTTGGTGGTATGATATGTGTCATGACATGCATATCATCTTGCAAACAATATTTTAAATCAGAATCCAAGGGATCACGTATGAGCATATCAGTAGACTCATGGAAATACACTGGTAATGAATCCTAAGGTACCAATGGAATATCATCCATTCATGATGGCTTCCTGGTTCTTTGGAAGACATCACAATTCCTCACATAGTCTTTCACATTGCCATTAATACTTAGCCACTAGAGTCCCATGCGGAGTACCTTCTTGGGAGTTGCGCGACCTCCATAAAGTACCTGTGTGACTCCTGCATGTGCTTTTGCAAGTACCCTTTCATGTTCATGCGATAGGACACATCACCATAATATCTCATCAGGTCCCATCTTGTAGAGTTCTCCGGAAATCAACTAGAAATCCACAGCCCGAACAACCAACCGCTTCTTCTGATTTGTATTTAATCCCTCTGGTACCATTCATGTCACCAAAAACTTAACTATTTGCTCACAGTAGTCATCAACCATTCCAATCCTGAATAGTTGCACATCAGGTAGTCGGTCCTCAATTTTCGTCGGTTGTTCACCTATCTCGATTCACGACAAATGATCAGGTTCCGCATTCAAGTGAATTGGCTTCACAATGAACTTGAAATCAAACTATTGGAAGAGGAGTAGCCAATGTCATATCTCCCCCCCCAACATAGTCTTATGCACCAGGTATTTCAACATAGAGTGATCAGTGAAAATATTGAAATGACCTCCCAACAGATAGTGTTTAAATTTCTGTAACACATAGACCATTTCCAACCCTTCTCTCTCCATCATGGTATAATTCTTCTCCGCAGATGACAACTTCCAACTAGAAAAAGCAATCGGATGATCAATATCCACATTGCTTGGTTGCACCAACACTACTCCCAATGTGATTTATGACGCATTAACATGAAAATGGAATTCCTTCATCTAATCTATAAAATCCAATATTGGTGATGTAGCCATGTTCATTTTTAATGTGTCGAAGCTTCCTTTACACTCGTGACTCCATTCGAACTACGCGTCCTTCTTCAACAACTTCTCCATAGGTGTTGTAATCACGACATATCCTTTGATGAAGTTGCAATAGTATCCTGTATGGCCTAATGTCACTCTAAGAAGCTTCACATTTGTGGCTGGCGACAAGTTAGCAATAAGCACAATATTTGTTGGATCGACCAGAAGTCCTTCCTTACAAACAATGTGCCCTAACAACATCCTGAATGGTGCACAAAATATGCATTTCTTTGAATTCAGCACAATCTGATGTGGTCAACACCGCTCCAACATCAGTTGCTGATTTGCAAGATGATCCTTTACCAACCCATACACCGTCCAATCGTCTATGTATACCTCCAGAAATGTTTGTATAAAATCCTTAAACGCAACAACTACAATCCTAGAGAATATCATATGTGCATTCTTGAGTCTAAATGGCATCATTGTTTACTAAAAACATCCCCATTCAGTCACAAAAGTTTCCTTATACCAATCCTCTTCTGGAGTCTTGATCTGATGATAGCTATAAAAGCCATCTGTGAACAAACAGATCTCTTGACCTCCCACTCCTCCCAACACTTCATCAGTAAACGACGTCGAAAATGGATCACGACGACATGTGTCATTTAGCTTCTTGACATGAACACAGATCCAAACCTTGCATGTCTTCTTATCTTGCACAACCATAGCATTGATCCACTCTGATTCTTCAACTAGTTCTACCATTCCTATTTCTAGCATTCTATCGAGCTCATCCTTGACTCTCTCCTTGTATCATGGATTTAGGTGATACGGGCGCTACTTTAAAGGCTTCACATCGGGATTTAGTGGTATTTCCATTTCTTGCAAATATCTTAGTATCCCTTTCATTTAAAAAACGTTTGCCAGAAACAAGTTTTGAAATTCGTGCAATAGATCACTGATCTTCACCACAGTTTCTTCATCCCAATAGTCTCCAATATTTGTGAATTTCAGTTCCTCCTCTGTCCCAATGTTGACCTTATGAATCGTCAATGATTGGTGAAATTTGTTTGTTTGCATCTCTGGTGCTGTGATTTCCTGACTTCCTTCGGATTCTGGAATGTTGATGTTCCTTGGTTCATCTCCATCATCATGTCCACTTGTTACATTATAATAGTCCATCATCGACTACATCATTGGTGCTTCATGTAGGTCCATCATATATGCAACTAGAACTACCTTGAAAACAACATTGCAGATATGCTGTAGCGCACTCTAAAGCACATGCTCATCATCCACAAAACTTAAGGTGTGACTAAAACAAATTGACAACTCTTCCCATGTTGTAATCTCTCTATGAAGCTCGGCTGATACATACCACTGTTGTGGAATTTAATCCAGCATTTGTGAAAAATCATGTACCCACTCATTCTTTGGTCATGACACCCACATGGTTTGACATGCAATCAAATGATCATTAGGATCATTATTCCCATCATACTTCTTAGCTTGGTACTGTTTTGTTCTACCGAAGTCAATTTACATCAACCTGCGACACAGTGACCAGCCATTGATCAATTTCTTGTGTGTCACCCACCAACATGCTGTAGTAGCCTTCAATGCTTCATCCAAAACCAATAGCCTCTATGGTTCTGACACCCTATTTTCAAAATCATCCAAAAAATCAGGTAAATTAGGTAGTCCCTCATAAGTTGGTAACTCAACAATCATTATTGCAACTTGCTCTAGCGACTAAGTAATTCTGCCACACTTCCGAATTGATACCTCATTCATCTGATTTTTCCAATTCTCCAATGCATCGTCAGAATCCAATGATGTGGAGTTTGAGCTTCAGCATCCTAACTCTCCATCTATAATAGGGTGGACATAATATTCTGAGATGTTGTACGCATGGTCCCATCCCCCTACAACTTCTTCTTTTACTGGTTCACCATACCTCCTTCCTTGATTTAGATCCATTATGGCTATGACTATAATATCATGGTTCTTGAAATTCATCACACGCTTCTTGAAGTTGATCACCACCAATATTTCGTTATCCCATCCAATCCCCAGCAGTGCGGGATACGAGCATCCTTGTTCGACAATCTCGATAACGTCAAAATACGCATATGTCCTGATTCTTTCGACTTCCACCGCTAGACGCGGTATTCACCCAATTGGTGTCACCCTGGCTTGGTTATCCAGTCGGAGCTCTATAGGGGACCAAACCAGCTGTGATTTCCCCATCTTCTCCCACATCTTCTTTTTCAAAATGTTGACATGAAATCCTAGATCTGGAATAACTAAATCTACCTCATAATCCCCAATCTGGATATTAATTCTCATTTCTTTCCTGGTTTTTTTCTTGTGTAGGAAGTTCACAGAAGATGCCTTCTTCCCCTTATTTGGTTGATGCAATAGTCTCGCGATATCAAAGAGCACATTAGGATATTTTGCCAGCGATGGACAACATTCAAAATAATTTTGCAAGGTACCATGCTGCCACAATAGTTCTGCTACCAAAGTTGAATCAAAAGTATGTGGAATTTCATAAACAAGAAACTTACCTGGATCTCTTCTTATGGAATCACGTGCTTCAAAGAATGTATCCCTCTTAGTGTTGACATCAAATTGCACCTTTTTCTGTCCAGCTAGTCGAACTTGGGGAATCAGGCCATCATCTCCTGTCGTCACACCTCTGTGAGTAATAACAGCAACATCAGTAGATTGAACTATGGGTTCTTCTGAGATATTCCCCACTGTTTGTCCTTGCTTATTTTTTGGTGGCAGATTCAATGGCTGGTTCGTGTTCTAGTTATGGTTCTGCGGTGGCGAAACATTCTTTTCTTTCTCCTTCGCAATCAGCTGCAGACAGTCTTCAACTATGTGATCTGCAGCGGTACACTTGGTACATTGTGAATGCAAGTTTGTACAATCTCTCTGGTAGTGCCCCAACACTCCACAATTATAACATTGCACAAGTCCGCGACCGCATCCTCTTCCATGACTTGAACCTCCGCCTCGTCCTCTTTGGAATCCTTCGTGAAAGTCTCCTTGCTGTTGATATTGCAGTTGATTTAATTATTAATGCAGTGATGGATTCAGATATTATTGAATGTACTATGGTTGAGTATACTGTAGATGTTGCGAAGCATATTGCATCTAGTTGCACTGTGGTTGTGTCGGAGCAAACTGCGATTATGGCACAAACTACACTTGTGGTTGTGGCTACAGTACAAACTATGAGATGATGTATATTTGGAGACATTCCCAAACACATAATTCCATAATCTCTAACACAATTACTTATCCAATCAATCTTCTCTTCATAAGACTCAGGTTCGCTCAATGCACCAATGGAGACATCAAAGAGACATTGCCTCTTCAAGTATGCACTCATCTTTGGCTTCCAATCAACATAGTTGAAAGGAGATAGTAGAGGAAGTTTTGAATCCATATAGAATTTTTTGATATGCTCTAGGAGATACTCTCTACAACCTACAAAACAAAACTTGGAGAAAATCTTGTAAGCTAGACAAGCTCTTCTTTAGAGAGGGATAGGAGACTGGATTCACTCCTCAACTCTGTAGAACTTGGTCAACCTTCCTGTTCTTATACCATGTAGAAATAATAGATCAATGCTATGAGCAATGATGCTAAGAATAAGCACAGGAAATAGATCTTTCTACTAAGAATTCTCACAAGCATACAAGGGAACATAGAGAGAAGAAAAGACACTGAATCACATGAATGAAGAGATGAATATTGGTGTGTATCCTTCCATTGGATAATTATGAGTAATAGTGTACATAAATAGTACATATCTCATAGAAAAATCAAGTTGTAAGGAGACAAATCATAAAGCTCAAAAGGGTTGACTTACCAAAATATAGCAAACCCCCATAGGTGGCTAAGGCACTTCCCAAATCTATCAAGGACCTCACGAATTGGAAAAAACATGAGTGATTTTTCAAGGGAGATGGAAAAAACATGCTAATCCTAGAAAATGGAGAGAAATTCATGAAGGACGGGTTGGAAACAAAGGGACCCAGTTTCCTAGCTGAATAGCTTTACCTTATCCACATAAAAGATGAATAAAGTAGAATTTGTTGTAAAGTGTTGTATACTAATTCTGGATGGCCAAAAATTTCTCAAGATCAACCCAGAATCATAAATAAAGCATTCCTGGGATATAGATGGCATGCATTGAATTTAAGGTGCAAGTGGATGCCAACTAATTAAGCTAGTAGGTGGGATAATTAATCAAATAATGATTAATTATTTTATCCTAAGTTATGAGTGGGTTTAATCTATTCCAACATCTTACACACCAGACAAAAGGTACACATTTCAAATGAAACACATAGCCAAAAGTAAGTTTTTGGTCGTCAATGTCACCACCCCAGTCATAATCAGTGTCACCAATGAGTGGGCCTGTACTACAACAATACTTGGTACCATACGGATACCTACGCTTAATGTAGGGAACAATTCACTTTTCATATTCTGAGTGACTTTCACAAGGATTTTGCATGAACCTAGAAATGACACTAATAACAAAGGAGAGGTCTGGTCGATTGTGCATCAAATAAATAAGGATGCCAACTAAATGTTAATAAAGAGTGGCATCGACTCATGGATAGTCACAATATTTTGACAACTTCACTCCCAACTCATAAGGTGTGTCACACACCTATAAGATCCATCATAAAAAATTATTTTACTCTATTATTTACTATTTTTTTGTAATATGTAATTTTTGGTCGTAGTGTCTTATAATTGTTGTCACGTGTATTTACGCATGTAATTTTAACTTGCATTGGTTCTATGCTTTATTGAGAGGTTAAGCCACATGGGGCGCCACTTGTGAATGATGACGACCTTAACAAAATCTTGCCAAGCTGATGTGTTCAATCCTTTGGGGTTTATTTTTAAAGTGCGGTTTGCTTAGGACCTAAGATTAGAAACTAAGGCTTATTCCTAGCTACTCTTCATTATTAAGCCTACCTTCTTATCAAAAGTTGGAAATGGGGGTATATTATAAGTTTTGTTAAAAGGTTATATATGTTGGAATCATAGTAGATGCCTCGGTTTAAAGGTTTGATTAATTTTTTAAACTATGGTATTAACACTCGCCATAGTTGCGACCCTATCTACGAACTTACAAATCATTGGTGCTACGTTATACATTTGGCATGCAATTAATTTTTAAGGGAGGTACAAGGAGAAATGAAAGTGCATATACTTAAATATTGGAATAAGGTTTTAACCCGGCTTTGGCTGCGATTTGACAGGGCAGCCAGGAACATTCAACAACAAGTTTTAAATCACATGAGATATGGGCCAAGAGGGATTTCATCCCTCCACTTGTCGTGATCTCCTACCTGAGTTTTACAAAGTTTCTTAACACGTCTTTAAGTTGTCTGAGGGTTTAATGCTACATTCGTTTGGTATGTAACTATTTCTATGGAAGAAAACTGAGCCACTCATGGTTGTGTTGCACAGTCTTGCTCATTCCATTCAACAGTTTGTTAATGAATGTTTTCCTCTTGTATCTGAGTTTTACTTGAATATTTTTATCAGTCTGGTGAAAGGCGAAGTGGTTGTCCTAATGGCCTTGGCCTGCCTGGTTTGTCATGGGTTATGAAATAAAGTTAGTCCTTCTTCGAGCTTTTAGTAAAGGCCTTGCAACCTGCCTAGATTTTAACTAGGTAAGGGACAATGCCTAGTTTATATTCTATACACTTAATTTTTAAAGGTTATTAACCAATACATATTTTAACTTGGGGTTTTCAGTTGTTGTGCAGGATAGGAGATATAAAGAGAATATAGGAGGAGTTGAACCCTGGCCCTCTATGTGTTCCTTAGAGGTAAGCTTCAGTCTAAGAGTTTTATGCATTATTCAAATCATTTCTAAGGAAGTAGTTTTTATAACTACGATTTTTTAATATGAAGGTGGAGTTAGGTTGTTGGAAAAAAAATTGAGCGAAACTTGATTCGATGTCCAATCCCATACTTCGTTTGGCCAGGAAATGGTTTACACTACCATGCTTTTCCTTATTGAATTACAGTTTACATTACATAGTATTTTAACAAAAAAGAAAAATGTGGAAAGCATGTCCCGAGTGTTGGCTTTTCAAGAGAGACAATAGTGTCACCTCCTCTAAGGCCTCCTTATTCTCTGTACAGAGGTGAGGGTTTTCATATAACGCTATTTTGAATTAAAAGTATGCATTTTTATACTTCGTCATTAATTGTTATATTAACAACACTTAGTTTGATACATGTGACTACCGGTGTGCGATGGCTTGGAATACACAATTTGGATATTCCATAGTCACAAGGTAAGTTTTATAATCCAAAATGACACGTGTCTTCCTGTGACCACTTTCCCATGATTCCGTCGCATGTCGACACTTCATGAAAGTCACTGAAAAAACACCTATATTGGAGGACCCATATCTGGAGTTATGTAACTTTGTTTTACCTATTCTATGCACCATTGTAAAGGTATCTAAGTCAGATAAAACTTTTGAGAAGAAACCAAAGTCTGAAAATGCCTAGAAGTACCCTTAAAATGAGCATCTTTGACCTATACGTGATTTGTCCTACATGGTACCCGCGTGTTTCACTTTGTACACGCGACTTGTTATACATGGTAGCCACATATCCCTATGTATACAATACTTTTTCGATTGCAACCCGCGTATCATATGCGACTATTGACATTGCAACCTACGTATATCGACTTGAATACGTGGTTGTTGTCACTGCAGCCTACAGATTTTTCCTATACACGTCAAAAATGGAAGTTTCTTGAATTTTGAGTAGTTTGGGTGGTTATGCAACTGACTCCTTTAGTTGTAAGTAATTTTTTGAACATATCTCTTTAGAAACATATAAATAGAGGTATGGAGGGCCATGATTGGAGACTTGAACTTTTTCATTGTTATGTTGGAGGAATTGGGATTCTCATTCCCCCCACCTTTTCCCTAGAAGCTATCCCCTTCTGTTGCAGAGCTTGGAGGCTGATTTCTTTGGAGAAGAGAAGCAACAGAACCAGGTAAATGTTTCATGAGGTTGCCAACTTGAAGAGAAGGTAGAATTGTACTTATTTACATGATTAATAAAGATGTGATGTTCTTCTTCTTCCCAAATCATTGTTCAATGTGTGATTGAATTTCTGTTTATGATCAGATGTTTATGTTAATCAGATTAGTATTTCATATTATTTTGATTATCATTGTTTTACATGTGGTCATAATGGTGTGAGGAAGGTATAATTCGTTTTGAAGGTCTCTTGGAGCAAGAGGAGAAATAGGAGGATTGAAGGGTTTCTTGCGTCAACCTTCATTTGTCAATATATGAACCATACTAATATCTGAATATTGTTTATATATACTTCCATAACTATATGCATCTCCCTTTCAACCCTAGTACGTTGATGGCCTCTTAAACCCTAGCCATAGAAAAATTTCCTCTACAATAGAACTTATGACTCTGTTGGGGAGAGGCTTGTCTATTTGGGGTTTATTTGTCTTTCTTCTAGTATTTTTTAAGGCTTTAGGTCCTTCTTGCCACTTAGGAACACCTTCTAAGTCTAATAGTACACCTCCCCTACCTTCCTAAGGTAGTTTTTGGCTTTTTTTGGAAATTTTCCCACCCATACATGAGTTGTAGACTCCACAGTCGCATGTATAGAATGTACACATGACCTTCTATACTGTCAACCTACGTATGAAACATGACCTGTCAGTAGTTAAACTCATGTCTGCCCCTAAAATAGTTTTTTTTCCTCATTTTTTGTGGTGTTTTTTGCAGTTTGAAGGTTGCTTGGTAGGTATTATGGGGTCCTCTATAGGTGAATGAATCCAGGGAGTTAGTGTCATCCATTTTGGTTGTTCTTTATCTAGGTTTTAGCTCTTTTGTAGCATTAGGGTTTTCTATTTTCTGATCCCCCCCACCCCCTTTGCTTGG
Organism: Pseudotsuga menziesii; assembly: GCA_001517045.1. NCBI lineage: Eukaryota > Viridiplantae > Streptophyta > Pinopsida > Pinales > Pinaceae > Pseudotsuga > Pseudotsuga menziesii. Next base: position 219,307 of record LPNX010340619.1, on the reverse strand, counting down.
TTTGACTTTTGGCTTATGTTTCTGGTCAGCCTCTGTTAGTGATATTTGTCTCAGTTCAAAATCTTGTTGGTTTTTGTTTCCTTCTTATTTTTGTTGGTTAACTTAACCATGCCTAAGTATTTGACTTGTCCCTTATGCAATCCTCCCTTCCAAGTAGGGTTTATACCGACTTTAGGGCATTCTAGATTCTGTTTGTTGGTTATATAGCAAAGTTCCTTTTGCTTTGTTCTTGTCATCTTCATACTTTATCTTGTAGGTAGTTTATATTTTTCATTTATAAAAGAAAAAGAAAAAGAAAAAGAACATATAGTTGTTTAATATGCATGTAGATTAGGGTTTTGTCTTTAATGCACTGCATATCATTATTCTTGAAAAAATTAAAAAGAAATTGTTCTTTTGTGGCTTTCAAGTTTTCCATTTGAAAAATAAAGAGAAAAGTGTTTTCTTTTTTCATTTCAAGATATCTTTTGTTTAGTCATTTTGTTTCAACAATTCAGTCAAAACACCATTGGTTTCACCTTCACCGCCCCCTTTCAGTAATAAAAAACCCTTTAAAATAGACGCTTAATATTTAAAATCGATTAGTAACTGTTTATTTCTAGGGAAGACACACACTAGTTTAGGGTAGCGTATTGGGTTAGGGATATATTAACTAGCCAAAAAATCAAACTCAAACATAGTGGCCTATCTATTAGGAAATCCAAATTCATTGGGAAAGACACCAGAAAGATCCTCTCACACAGGAGTCAAGCACGAGGTCGTGCGATACTGAGCTATTGGAGATACCCCTCCACTTATCAGTAAAGCATACACTAGACCTATTGCATGTTTTGGGACTCATCCGGTAACTCCTCCCGACCCCATGTGGTGCTCGGTACTTCTTTAGTTTTGGGATTTTCTGCCCTGCCCATGTGCATTAGCTGAACTGACAACTATTCCACTGGACGTTCTCCACGATTTTGGTAGCCTTAGTATCTTGTCTGCTAGGATATTACATGGGAGGCATTGGAAGGCTATTTTTAGTGCACCTAGGGTAGACTTGGAAGGTAACGTTGGTAGATAATATGGGAGGGAAGTTGGGTGATTCCAACGTTTGCACCTAGAGGGATATTCACGAGACGTTAAGTAACTACTGTCCTTCCTTCACTGGTTAGTTCTGGTCCCTCATCATCCTAAACTTTCCTTTGGAAGGAATCTTTGTTTGCTTGGCTTGATACTTAGGTATTTTTCTAGTGTTGTGTTCTTTGTAATATTGGTTTCCTGTCGACCTCAGGCTTTATATTATTGTTTGAAACTATGGATAACACCCCTTTGAACACCAACCAAGAGATCCCCATGTTGGGAATTCCCTGTACTATTCCTCTCTCATGGAATGTTGGTGTTCCTTTGATGGCCACCTTGAATCTGCCTGGATTCACCCTAGGGATACCGGTGTGGTTGTTTTCCACTCCAAGTGTCCTGAATGCTCCTGATGCTTCTCAAGTAAGCTCCTTATATCAAGGGAATCAAAACACTGCTTCTCCTTCACATGTAGCTTCTTCTCCTCCTCCTTCTACCTCATCCAATGAAAGTACAGATACTAGTAACCGATAGTCTAAAAGGAGTAAAATAAGGAATAATAGGAAGAATACACATATGAAAGGGGTCACTTGTTCAACTTATGTAGTTCAAGTTGAACCTCACTACCCGACGTTTGCAGTTCATGATGGGGGAACTTATCCAACCTCTGCAGGTCATGTTGGATCTAAGCACTCAACCTTTGCAAGTCAATTTGATCTTCACCATCGAGCCTCTGTTGATAATGCTAGTGAGATCTTTCCAACCTTTCCATGTCATGTTTGATCCAGTCACTAAACCTCTGCAGTTGATTTTGAGGTCACCTGTTCAACCTCTGTAGGTCAAGTTGAACCTACCCATCCAACCTCTGCAGGTCATGTTGGATCCATCCACCCAGCCTCTGAAGTTCATGCTAGGGGCATACACTCAACCTCTATGAATCATGTTGATCCTACTCATCCAACCTCTGTAGTTCATGTTGAACCCACTCTTTCATCCTCTGTAGGTCATGCTGGGGGCAGTATCTTAGCATCTATGGTACATGCTGAGGGAAATCAGTTAGCCACTGTGAGTCATGTTGACATTATTTAAAATACTATCCATTTAAAACACAATTCCAAGTTTCCTTGTAATGTTTGTGAGGGATACCACCTTACTTATTTATTCCCTGCCATCATGGAGGTACAAAGATTTTGTTTTCATGGTCATCCCATTTTTGAACATCCTGAAGTTTTTCAACAACCAAACTCTGGTGGTCACGTTGTGGGAAATCTCTCAACCTCTGTAGGTCATGCTGAGAGAAAACAGTCATCCACTACTAGTCATGTTGACACCATTGACAAAACTGGTCATTCGAAGTGAAAAATTAAGTTCCTTTGTAATCTATGCGAGGGAGATTATCTTACTCACCAGTGCCCTGCTATTGTAGAGGTGCGAAGAGTCGTCCAGGACTCAAGAATATCCTACTCCTGAACAACCTATAGTTTCTCAACAACCAAATCAACCTTTGGTTGATCAAGCGGTAGAACCAATCCAGTATTTGATTCAACCCAATCTTCTTTCAAAGAGTGATCCATATGTTATTGAACTAATTTCATCTTGGGTCAATCACACTCTCCCTTCAGAGAGTGACTTTCGCGAAGCAGTTGAATCGATTCCATTATCGATCAATCCCACTCTTCATTTGGAAAGTGAAGTGTGTGCTAGTCACATTTTCTTCACTTCCACTTCATAACTTACTGAACAGACTCGGGCACTAAACTTGTTCCAAATGAACCCACACCAAGCTCTTGAATTGCTTCCTTTGATTGGGATAGCCTAGTTGACCCGTGCCTTCCTTCTGATGCACCTTTCTAGATAAAGGTCAAAGTTGAACAATACATGATTGCTTGTTGTATTGTTGATGAAGGAGCCTCAGTTAGTATCTTTTCTTCTCATTCTTGGCGAGGCATGGGATCTCCCAGCCTTGTGTCGACTACTAGTTAGTTACTGGCGTTTGATAGTAGAACTAGTATATCGTTGGGAATTCTTTCTCAAACACCTATTACTTTTGGTGGGAAGACAGTCTTAGTTGACCTCATGGTGATAGAAGACCCCTTGGACTTCAATATGATCCTCGAACATGATTATTTCTATTCCATGCAAGATGTGGTGTCAACATTATTTCATGTGATGTACTTTAATCATGGTGAAGAAATTGTCACTATTGATCAGTTGGATTTTCTTGATTCCTCTCCTGATGCAACTAGAGACCAAGTCCTTCCTTTATTAATTCCCAGTGTCTAGATATAGACTACCCCGCCATAGGTGAGCTATGTGGCCTCACGTCCTTTGCATTCAATTTCTACTGAGAAGCAGCCTTTGTTTTCATGCTTATCTTCTTGGGAATTGGTCCCAACAGTTGACCAGGTGAGTCATCCTATATAGACTGTGGAGCCTTCTCTCCACTTTATCGATCCATTTGAAATTTTATACATGTGTCCTATCTTGGATGATCTCCTTCCTTCGGATGAAGTCTTTCTAGAGTCTTTGATACAGTCTGACCTTATTTTGGATGTCGGTTCAGTTGTGACTAAGTCTAACCCTGATTTTATTAGTAATCCTAATATTCCCATGAACCAGTCTTCTTATTGAGTTTTTTTCCTCTGCCTTCGAACAAAAAGTGAGTGATATTGATGAGTTTGATTTTTGTTTTGAATTTTTTAACTCCTATGATACTGAGTTTGTTCCTGCAGACTCTATATCCCTTGTTGATTTTTTATTTTCTTCTAAGGTTGATATTATGGATTATAAATGCTCAGGTATTGTCACTATAAAGTACTCTTTGGTTGGTTCTTCCTTGATTACACCTTTTGCAGAATACAACAAAGTCGCATGTGTTTATGCCAAAGTGACCTGCATCGAATATTTTCTTCTAAATGTGATTCTGACGTTGTTGTTTCTTGTAGATAGGATTTTTAGTTGGATTCACAACTGTTTACTGAACTCTCCTTGTTGTTCAAGCTGTAACTGCATTTTCATGTACCCTTCTTGCACTTTTGAGCCTGATGTCAGCTTCCATGCTTTTAGCTCATTATATAATCCTTCATCTCTGTTCTCATCATCGTTCAACCTTGTACCATTTTTCCTTTGTAAATTCACACCCTTTAGCTTGAGGAGATGTTCACTGAGTGTATTTATCCTGCTCATGTTACTTACATTATGCATAGGTTTGTTCCTTGCGCTTGGAACTAGTTTCACCTGCCTCTGGCACTCGTCTCCTCGCATTTAGAGCATTCTTTCAGTTCTCCTTCGAGCGCGTTAAAAACAGTAAGGACGTCATGATTTGACTTTCCTGGACTTGTTAAAACTTCATGGGAAAGATATGGAGTTTAGAGCTCGTTAAAAAAAGACCAGAATTCTGAGTAAACTTGTTCGTTTAGACTCATTAAGAATAAGTGAACAATCATCCATGTAGGTATAGGTTTACCCCTTTTTTTGGCCTTGTGGATTATTTAGGAAAAATGAATACTCTCTTTTTTGTGGAATTGAGAAGAGTATATTTTGGAATAGGTTTATCTCTTTTCCGGAGCTCAGGACTAAACTTATGGAAAAGGAACAGCCGGTATGAGCTTACTTTTCTCTTTTTCATGCTCTGGACCTAAACATCAAAAAGATTCCGAGCATACTTTATGTCTTTGTCATGCTCACAAAACCTAAATAGAAAAGCATCGAGTTTACTATTGTAAGCCCCATTTCTCATAATCAAATTGATCTTTCTGAGTGATCTTTCCTTCCTTCACACTCATTAAACTTAGGCTATCTGCTACTTCTAAAGGTGGGTCGGTCTGGTATTAGTTTACCCCTTTTTCGGACCTTGCCGACTAAGTATGAAAAAAATATATCTTAGTCCTCCGAGAGCTAAGATAGTTATTTTGTGTATTTTTTAATACTTTTCCAGCCTCAGGAGAATAAATTGTACAAAAAATCACCCCCCTAGATTCTTCTTCAGAGTTTTGAGACTGCCAAAACATTAAAATACCAGTGATCATGTACTATTTTAGGTTCGAAAAATCCATGAATCAGTGCTTTATCGAGCATTATTTTGTCTATTCTTAGAGCTTGCCAAAATGAATAAGGTACTAAGTTTCCTTTCTTAGAATCGTTAAAACTTTACAAGAAAGAGGGAAGGGAAGTCCATTCACATTTATTTTACATCATGGTAGCAAGTCTTGTCTCCTTGAACAAAGCACCAGTTTTGAGTCTATCAACAGTTGGGTATCAGTTTTCTACCTTATCCTGATTCTGAGTCTTTTACTCCTCTAGTTGGTCTCTTTTCCAATTATATGGGGAATCTGTAAATGTCTCCTACATTGTATATTTGTGTCATTGGTCTCTTTATGTCAAAATAGGCCTAAGTCACTTTTGTGTCATTCTCACTATTCAAGGATAAAAATTTGTCGGCCATTTTGCAGTTGCCTTGAACTTTTGTGTCGGTCATTCCCTAGTATTAGTTCATTACATCATGTCTTCACTGATCCTTGTCATGAAATTTTGTACCAATTCTAGATCCAATTAGTCTTTTCCTTACCTCATGTTGGATGATGAAGGATGAATTAATGCCTTCCTTCCAACATATCTCTTCCTATCGACTACAACATGTCTTTCTCTAGTAATGATATTTAGAGATTTATGACAGTACCTTGGGGATTGCAGTCATCAGTGGAAATTTACCTCGCTATTGGGTAGTGGGAATACCTTACTGTCTCCTACTCGATGGTTTCTTCAATTGTTCGACTTCAAGTCCCTGTATTCACACTTGTTAGAATGTACTAGATACCTTGGATACCATTTTCATCAATGGTGGTTTCCTTCTCATTTGTTAACGATCCTCATTAATGGTTGGTAATCAAACAATTTCCTCCATTTTAAAATTCAACTTATTTATTTGCATGGTTAGGATTCGTACCTTTTGGGTGGTTTGGATTGAAGACCTTGGGCCAATAGTAGCATCGTCATTTTTTTCTATTGCTTGAGCTGCGCAAGACCTTGTCACACTTTATATGAAATTTTTCTAAGACATAGATCCACCTTGTATTCTTGTGGCCATAATCGATTGTTGAGCATGGATCCACCTTGTTCATTTGTGTCCATGACACCTTTAGATTTGATATGATTCCATTTTGCATATTGAGAGACTATGATAGTTGCATCAATTATACACATGTTGGATCCTCCTGTATCCTTATGGCAATGATTTGGATATGGACTTGTATGTCCCAAAGATCACTTTTGTCTGACATTTATCTCTCTTTCAGGTACCTTTGTTCAAGCCTTTCGATATTAGATTCTTTGCTCTCTCCATACTCAGTTGTTTCCTTTATAATGTATTTTGGATATCATCTTCCCCTCTAACCTCATACATAAGGGGGAATCTGTTATATTCCAAAATGGCAAATCTCTTCTCGTGACCACTTTCCCATGATTATGTCGCATGTTGACACGTCCATGATGACACTTCATGAAAGTCACTGAAACAACACCTATATTGGAGGACCCATATACAGAGTTCTATAGCTCTGTTTGAACTCTTCTCTGCACTAATGGAAATTTATTTGAGTCATATAAATCTTTCCATAGTAAAGCAAAGTCTTAAAATTCCCAAAAGTACCCTTAAAATGAGCATATTTTACCTATACGTGACTTGTCCTACATGGTACCCACGTGTTCCACTTTGTACACGCGACGTGTTATATATGGTACCTATGTATCCCTTTGTATATGCAACTTTTTCCATTGCAACTCATGCATCATACTTGAATTTTGACATTGCAACCCGCGTATATTGACTTGAATATGTGACTATTGTCACTGTAGCCCACGGATTTTTCCTGTACACATAAAAAATGGAAGTTTCTCAAATTTTGAGTACTTTGGATGGTTATGCAACTGAATCCTTCAGTTGTAACTAATTTGACTTTATCCCTATCTCTTTAGAAACATATAAATAGAGGTAGGGAGGTCCATGAGTGGAGACTTGAACTTTTTCATTGTTATGCTGGAGGAATTGGGACTCTCATCCCCCCACCTTTGCCCTAGAATTTATCTCCTTGTGCTGTAGAGCTTGGAGGCTGAGTTCCTTGGAGAAGAGAAGTAGCAGAACCAGATCAAGGTTTTGTGAGGTTCCCAACTTGAAGAGAGGGTATAATTGTACTTCTTTACATGATTAATAAAGATGTGATGTTCTTATTCTTCCCAAATCATTGTTCACTGTGTGATTGAATCTCTTCTTATGATCAGATGTTTATGTTAATCAGATTAGGATTTCATATTACTTTAATTATCATTGTTTTACATATGGTCATATTGGTGCGAGGAAGGTACAATTCGTTTTGCAGGTCTCTCGGAGCAGGAGGAGAAAGAGGAGGATTGAAGGGATTCTTAGATCAACCTTCATTTGTCAAGGTAAGATCCATAATAATATCTGAATATTGTTTATATATACTGGTAGTACTATATGCATATCTCTTTCAATCCTAGTACATTGATGGTCTCTTAAACCCTAGCCATATGAAACTTTCATCTACAATATTAAGGCTATGGTAGATTAAGGGTTGCAAGGGTTTCCCATTGTGTTTGTAGTCCAAGAGAGGAAAGGGATTTCATAGCCACTGTGAAGACAAAATTTTAATTGTCTTTTTTAAAACCCTTATGGGTTTTTACTCTCTTATAAAGTGGCTTTGAAACCCACGTTTTAATGTGTTTATTTTCCATCCTATTCATATGTATATTATGTTTTTTTTCTATATAGTGGATACCAATAGATGGGATTACATCCACAATAATTTTTAACACTTGGAAAATTTTGTTGGTTGAGATATTTCCATTGAAGCTCGAAGCTTAATAACGATTGTTATTAATTTTTGGATGATATGATCCGATTGTGATTTGAATTATTTTTACATAGCTATATATCATGGGGTATGGATACCTGTGAATAGAGACTGCGTATTTAAGTTTATTTGGTTGATAATAGATTTACTCTGTAATTTAACTAGATATGATTATTGTTTGAGTTATTATGCGGACCTATGAGCTGGACATGTATTGATTTGTTTATGAAAGAGTCTATTTTAGATTTGGTTCCAAATGGGTATGCAAACCCAACTAACCACAATCGTATATTTTATTAACATCGAGTTAACACGTCAATCTAGAGATTCACGATCTAGATGTTTTTGAGTGAAAAATCCTTTCAGCTATACTCTGTATATTTATGATAGTTTATGTGACTCTCTGAAATCCTTTCGTTTAGTGATTATATTTTTTTATTTCTCATTGGAGTTATTCAATTTCTGGTTTACTTAGTAATTCTTTCTTTGAATTCATTGTTAACTACGTTAATGAAATATGGCCGTAACTGTAGGTACTCTCAAATCATAGTTTTAATTAGAAAAGCTTCAACTCCTAGGGTATACGATTAGTTTTGAATATACATTTAAAATATTTTAGAAAGAAAATATGTAAACCTACTTTAAAATATTAACCAGATCTATGGATTGGGCACTACTCTAGTTGTTTGGGTACTGGGTTGGTTTATTTTGACACATTAATTCATATTCTTTAGTCATATTAACATTATATCCACTCTAATCCAGATATGGAATCCCAAATAGAGATTAATTGAAAAATATAATTAAGATAATAATATCTCTGATTCTTTTCCATTCTGTAAATAAAGAACAATTTATACTTAATCATAACATGAAAATAGGAAAAGGTTAGGATCATAGGCATAGTATAATTCACTACAAAAAATGTATTTACGATTCATATCTATAGCCAGTCGATATTTTATAAATACTATATAGATAATAAATTGAGTAGGGAACCTGACACCACTGCTGGGAAAATAGAACTGAATTTGTCACTCCTCACAACCAACTTCTAGAGCAGCCAAGCATTACTTTCTTGAGAACCCCTGAACCTATTTGTTGAACCAAAAATACAAAATCCAATCAATGTACCATCTCTTGCATCAACAGATAAATTCCTCGTCCATCGCTAGACTCCTTCTTGCTTGGTGGACATACTATTTAATAGTATTTTTCCTAGGACTCGGTCATTTATGAGCCTCCTGCTCTTTAGCACTCCACAAGGAGTCTTGACTTGATTTTGGGGAAGATGCCTCCTACATAACTTCAGTTATCACTGAGCAACTTTGATGACATGTATTTTCACCTTGTGGGTTAGTAAACACTCTTTCAATAGCTACTTCAGCTCTGGTTCTTATTAGTATATTAATTATTAAAGAAAATAATCCATTACATCCATTTTGACTTTATTGTCAATTTTTTTTAAAATAATATTCCATGTAATAATAAATTACATTTATTTGCCGTGTCACATACACCTCCCCTTAAAGGATAACACCATCCTCACTGTTATTATTTTTTTGTCTTTATTCTTCCATTATTTCATCTTGAAATAGAATTGGATATGTCTCTTGCATATTACGCTCCGATTCCAAAGTGGATTCCTCTACACTAAGGAGCTTCCATTGCACTTTGACTTGTCCGATGGTATGGTTCTGGATTAAATGTTCTCTCTTGTCGAGAATATGCTCTGGTTCCACCGAAAATATCATTTGAGTTCCAACCATATAACAGTCCATTCAATCACATGAGTAGCATCATGAACGTTTGTCTTCAGAATAGAAACATGAAAACCATTATGTACTTTTACTGTAGGTGGTGATGCTAACTGATATGCTACCAGTCAAACTTTTACCAAATTTTCAAATAGACAGCAATACCTAGGTGACAACTTTGAGTATCTTCCCAATCCTAGGGATATTTTCTTGGGTTTTACCTTTATGTATACATATTCCCCTACCTGGAACTCTTGAGAATTTATTTCCAATTTTGCATAATTTTTTTTTTTTTTGGGCAACCTTCAAATTTTGTTATACCTATTTCACTGTTAGTTCCATATCTTTCAACAATTCAAGACCTAACATTAATTTTTCGATGGAAATGCTCCAACAAATTGGAGTGTTATACTTTTGTCCATACATAATTTCAAATGGACTCATTCCATCCAAAACTTGGAAATGATTGTTATGTGCGAATTCTACTAAGTGCAAGTAATCTTCCCACTTACTAAGATTATCCATTACATACACTCTAACCATGTCTTATAGAATTTGATTTACTCTTTTAGTTTGTTCGTTAGTTTGAGGATGATATGCAATGTTGAAATTTAATTGTGTGCCTAGTCGTTTAAACAAGGATTTCAAAAAATTGCCTGTAAATTTTACATCTCTCTCTGAGATTACTACTTTAGGTTTGCCGTTAAATTTAAAAAAAAAANGTGTGCCTAGTCGTTTAAACAAGGATTTCAAAAAATTGCCTGTAAATTTTACATCTCTCTCTGAGATTACTACTTTAGGTTTGCCGTTAAATTTAAAAAAAAAAAAATCATAAAAGTATCAGCAATGTTTGTAGCCTTATAAGTAGATTTTACTGGAATAAAGTGAGTTTCTTTACTTAATTGATCCATTATGACCATGACAGAGTCGTGTTGTTTAACATTCTTAGGTAAACCCGTTATGCAAGCCATGCTAATAAATTCCCATTTCCATTCCGGAATGGGCAATGGCTACAATAATCTTGATGGATGTTGGTGTTCAACATTTACATATTGACGTTCAATGCAACGTGCTAAATAATATTCTACTTTTTTCATATTAGGCCAAAATAAGTTTTTTCTTGTCATAGTAATCATTTTCTGGTATCCAGGGTGTCCTAAATAAGGTCGTTTATGTAATTCGTCCATGAAATTTAGTTTAATATCTGTTGAATTTGGTATATATAATCTTCCTTTATGTAGTAATAACCCTATTATGTTTAGATTAAGATCTATTTTTATTTGATTCCTTTCATTTTTTGCGGTATTTTCCTTTAGCTTTTGATAATTTTTATCAATTTTTTCTTCATTTACAATTTTATTTTCTAAATATGATTCATAGTTTCTTCTTGCACAAAATAAGTTTGTGTGATGACTTAAAGCATCTACAACTTTATTCTCTTTGCCTGTATATGTTTTATTTCAAAATCATATTTGCTTAGAAATGGCAACCACCCACCTTGTCTAGCATTAATATTATGTTGACCAAACAAGTATTTTAAAGTTATATTATCTGACATTAGTAAGAGTGTTCTTTCGATGAGGTACTGTTAGCACATTTTTAGTGCATGTATGATGGTAGCCAGTTCTAGGTCATGAGTATCATAATTTTCTCATGTTCTTTTAACTTCCTAGACTCATAGGCTACAAAATAATTTTATTGGATTAGTACTCTTCCTAAACCTTCTTTGCATGTGTCGGTGCATACGACAAAAAATTTAAAAGGATCAACAGTTTTTAGGATAGGGGATGTGGTTAACAAATGATTTAATTTATTAAAACTTTCATTACAGTTTTCACTCCAATCAAATTTCTTACCTTTCTTTTGTAAGGAAGTTATGGGGTAAGCTATTTTGGAGAATCCTTCAATGAATTTCTGGTAGTATTGAATAATATCTGTGAATAATATTATGTCGGTCATATTCTTTGGAACAGGTGAATTATTGATGGCCTTAATCTTATCAGGATCGAATGATATCCCATCTTTAGATTGCACATGCCCTAAATATTGATTTTTTTTTTAAAAGAAGTCACACTTGCTAAAATTTGCAAACATTTGTTGTTCTTTTTTTCTCTTGTTTATTTTTAGAGTATATGCCAATATGTCGTCGATAAATATGACTACAAATTTATCTAAGTATTTGCTAAAAATACTATACATTAAACACATGAAACATGTCAGGGCATTTGTTAACCCAAAGGACTTTACAAAAAAAATGTAATGAGTGTATCTAGTTCTAATAGGAATTTTAAAGATGTCTTCATCCTTGATCCGTACTTGATGGTAACCAGATCTTAAATCCATTTTTGAGAATATGGTTTTCACTTGAAACTAATCATACAGATCATCAATCTGGGGAAAAGGATATTCATTTCTAATAGTCATTTTGTTTCGTTGTCAATAATTTATACGCCATCTTTTTTCTTTACAAATAACACCAATGATCCCCAAGGGGAATCACTAGGTGGAATGTACTTTTTATCAATTAGTTCCTATAATTGTGATTTAAGCTCAGTAAGATCTACTATATTCATCTGACAGGGATATTTTGATGCTGGTACTGCCTCCGGTACTAAATTGATCATAAATCCATATCCCTCATCAGAGGCATTCTAGGAAGTTATTCCAGAAATATGTTTTTAAAATATTTTAAAAATGGTATATCCTCTATTTTAATTTGATTATCATTCTCTTTGTCATCCGTTACATAGACTTCAAAAAATTTGCATCCCTTACATATGAACCTTTTCATCTGTAAGGCAACGATTTATCTTATGGTAACTTTTCTAGGAATTTATTTTACAATAATGGTATTACCTTTATCATTTTAACATGTGAAAGTTTTATCATAACAATTTAACATAACTCTATGTTTCTCTAACCATTCCATTCCTATCAAGAAATCATAAGACCCTAATGGTAAGATATTTAAGTCGGCACGTGTCTTCAATTCATTCCTAATAAATTCACAGTTTTTTATGTAACTAGTAACTTTCCCTTTTGTTCCTATAGCAAGTTGTACCGACCAAGAATTTTCAAACTTATCTTTCTATAATTTACATAATTCTACAATTATAGGTGATACATAACTTAAACTCACACCTGGAACAATAAATATAGAAATGGGTTTCTCTTTTATCATATCTTTGATTTCGACCATTGATGTTTTCTGTTCTACTTGCTGATTCTCTAATGCTGCACTCATTCTGGGCATACTTCTTTTCATATCCCCAAATGTAGTAGCTTATAAAATTGAGTGCACATTATTAATTTTTTTCTTTCTTATGGGGAATTCTTTAAAGTATTGTGGCTCACCGCATTCCCAGCATTTTAGTGGTTCCTTTTGTGCAGTATTTTTTCTTGAAGGTAGTGGGTGGTTCTCTTTCTTTTGATGTATGATTCAGTGGCTTAAATATTTTATAGTTATTCCCTTGATATCTCTAGAAGTTATTCCTAGTGCTCTTATAAAACTTAGTATTTTTCTTTTTCTGATCGAAGTTGTCACATCTTTTATATTTCCAATTAGGTATGTTTTCCCTTTTATTAATATTCGTATCATAACATAAGTTTACTTTTTTCACTGCCTCTTCCATAGTTTTCAGATTATCGTACTCAATTCTCTCTTTAAACATAAGAGGTAAAGAACTGCGAAAGCGTTGTATTTTTTGTTTTTCATCAATGATATAGAGTTCACAATGAAGTAAAATTACTAATTTACAACAGAGTTCCTTCATGATCCTAGCACCTAATCTTAATTCGTAAAATTCTTTAGCTTTTTCTTCAAAATATTTTTCTAAGAGATACTTTTGTTTAAAATGTTTCTTGAATATTTTCCATGTTACATAATGTTCTTCTATGCCATTTACTTTCTTTTTGTCTTTCCACAAGATATCTGATTTTCCTGTTAAGTTATAGATGACCATTTTTTCTTTTAATTCATCAGAATAGTTATAAATTTGAAAATATTTCTTCATTCTAGATAACCAAGCTTCCTCTTCTTCTCTTTTCTCGATCTCTCCATTAAACATAGGAGGTTCAATATTTTTGAATTCACCTGAAATTTATTCATATGGTTTGTATTTCCTTTTCTTTTGGTTACTATCACTACTTTTACTAGATTCTTTATGTTTGTCAGTATTATGTTTTTTGCTGATTCTTCACTTGAAGATTTAGTCTCATGTTTGGAAATCTCTAGTTTCCTTCCCTTACATTTATAAGGTGTAGTTGTTTCCATGTTAATTTCTGGTCCGTTAATTTTCTCTTTTTATTACATTGTAGTTTAGATAGAATAATGTCCTTTCAGGATACATTCGTTGTCTTCTTTAAATCATTTTAGTTATGCCCTTAATTCCTTTACTATTTTTTGTAATTTAGATGGCTTATTGTTTCTACTTTCATTTGAATTTACCCATATTTCACCATCCCTTAGGCTTCCTTCTTCATTGTTTACTGGATTCCTAGGATGTGATTCTTCTTCAATAGACGTTCCTACATCTGCATAATTTCCTCCAGAAATCAGGGTTATTTTTCTCTTTCTGATCGTAAGAGAGTCAAACCACAACAAGATAAAGTTAGTTTTCTATTTTATCAGTTTCAGTGTTGGGATCATTTAGTCCAAGTGTTATAGCCATGGTCTAATAGCATTCTATCACACACCTATAAAATCCATAAATTAAAAAAAAATCTCTATTATTTACTATTTTGTCGTAATATGTAATTGTTGGTCACATCATCTTTTAACTGTATTCTCATGTGTTTCGGCATGTAATTTTAAATTGCATTGGTTATATACTTGATTGACTTGTTATGCCACTTGGGGCCTCACCTCTGAATTATGATGACCTTAACTGCAATATCCTAAATTTTTGACCTAACACTTATGGGCATAAGCCCCATTGCTTATGATGTTGCTTTGATGTTTTATTTTATATATTGGGCATAAGACCCCACTGCACCTGAGAATGCTAATTTGTTTGATATATCTGGTGTAATCCAATTGCATATGTTTTATGTATATGATTTCATGTGTTGGGCGTGGACCCTGAAGCACATAATTGATGAGATGTTTGTGTTGAGCACAAGCTCCGAGGCACATGATTATTTGATGTTTTGTGTTGAGTGAGAAGCTCTGGAACACATGATTATTTAATGTTTGTGCTAAGCAATAGGCTCTAGAGTGCATGAGTATTTTAAATGTTTGTGTTGAGTGAGAGGCTTTGGAGCACATGAGTTATGAAACCTTTATGTTGAGTAGGAAGTTCTGAAGAACATGAAAATGTAAGAATTGGAAGTGCTGGGCATTAGACGTGGAGCATTCCAAGTTGATGTTCAACATAAGCTATGGAACTTCGGATCCTTGGTTATTGTATCCCTAGGTGTATCCTACAAATATATCCTATCATTAGTGTTGAGAGAGGAGCTCTGGAATTGCACTAAGTTTGTAACTCCCAGTTTCTTGGCATTGAGTATGGGCTCTGGATAAACGCTAGGAGTTACTGAAAAATTAATATGTTGAGTAAAAATGACTCTAATAAAACATTGATCTCATCTTACTTATTTTTAAGTGATTAAATGAAATTTTGAATTTCTGTATCTCATCAACTACCGAAGAACTACCATGTTATACGAGGGAATCCAACATGCAAGGAAGTTTAGAGTTGCCTAACCTAGTTGACATAATCCCTATCTGANATATATCTAGTTTCAACATGATATGTATAAAAGAGTAAGAATAGTAATAATACTAGTAACTATGAATAATAATGAAAGGATAAACATATTATAATTATTACTAATGATAATTAAATATTAGATACCTACAAAAGTCAAAGTAGGAACTAGTCAAAAGTTCCTAAGTTAAATTTAAATAAATATTAAAACTACCTAAATTAAGTAAAAATGGTTATTTCAAGAAAACCAAGGTTTCTTTATTTATATGCCCCTTTTCTTGAAAATGATTTCTATAAAAATCCAATCCAAAGAGAGGCTTGGGGATATTTTGATTATTCCAGAATTTTCTACTTGACTGTTCTCAAGAGAGTTCTTCGAGAACATTTTTCCTAAGAGGAAAAGGAAACTAATACATAACCTATTATCCCATTTAAGGAATCCTTACCTTAGGAGATCTAAGCTACTTACATGTTGGAACCAGTTCGGGGGGATCCATATTGAAATCGAGAATGGTTTTGGGTCATGGTTGGGTGGAGAGTGGTAGTTCCCAAGTTAGTCGGTTATCGGAACAGAGGTTAGAACTGCCTATGAACTTGTTAATGCTGGGTGTTTGAGTGTGTAGGGTTTTTGGCCATTAAAGTAGCTTCAACTTACAGGTATGAGGTTTCTTGATTTTCCCAATAATGTACACAAGTTTTCTTATTTAATAAGGGGATTAAATTCTAGAAGGCTAGATAGTATATGTCTTCTACAGTTAGGTTATTTTATTTACTCAAAACATGATTTTTTAGTTAAGGAAATATAGATCTTATCCATGTTTGAAGTGATATACTTTATTCTATATATTTATCATTTTCCACGTATAGAACTTATCCATGATTGTAACGATATATTTTCTCCTATAGTTTTATCAGTTTTCAAAACTATAGGAGAATTTGGTTTCTATGATTTTCTGCATTATTCCTTCATCATGTTATTTTTACTCTTCTCTAAAGTGCATATTCATTTTAACAGAGTTCAGATTATTTAAGGTTAGCTACATTTATGATCATTGTCAAAATTATACACAAGTAAAACATAAATAGTATCTAGATAAACTTCTACTCTACATCTTCCATTGTTGGAAGATTACATATTTCCAACAGGTCTATTATTATAACCATCAAAACTATTACATATAGCTATGGCATAAACGCTATGCATAAAATACAAATTAAATACCATTGTTGAAACTTAAACCATTATAGCATAAACAAGATAAAAAAAGTGAACACCTTTAAACCTACCAAATAACATAAACAAACCCCAAACAATAATTTCCATTTTATAAAATTATCTACATAATATGACAGCCATCGAGACCTATAATCAACATTAAAAATAAAACCCAAATCATTTAAATGCCAAAAGAATCCATTTAAAACCCTACTATCTGTGCTATCACAACCATGGCATTTACAAATACACAACAATAAGCCAAGCTTACGACCATCACAATAATAAACCCAGGCATGTTCAATAAACCATATATCACACCGTAATAAACATTTACAAGTAAACTACACACAAGTTGCGATTCAACAAGAGTTCCATTGCAAGCAATGGCACAACCATAGTTTAAACTCATCATTTAAAACAAAAACCCAAAGCTTCCATTAACATATACAAACACCAAAAACATTACAGAGCCGAGTCTCGTCTAGACAGACATGGCCCGAAGGATCTACGCTTAAACCACCATCAAAATAATATTTACATAAGCATCTCCGGATGCCCATTAATGCAGAAGAACCATATAGTTGAATCCATAACCAAATATTCACAACATTAAACCTTTCAAACATGGAGCTCAAAGCTCTACTAAATATTCACATGCAGAGGTAACAAGCTTGAGTTATCAAAGGGCTTACCCGTGGAAGGGTATCGTGGACAGTCTTGCAAACACCCATGACCCTTGAATGGAAGCCCCCTGTCACTTGCAAAACCAAGAAGAGAACATACCTTCCAAGTGGAGGGTGAGCTTATTCCTCCATGCCATGATGAACTCAGAGAGATGAACAGTGCAAACAACCCACAACAACGACGAATGAATCCCAGACAATGACAAACCCAAGCTTAGGGTTTGTTTTTCCCCCATAACAAGGAGAATTAATTGCGCCACCCTATCCACTACCAATGACGTAATTTTTACCCACAGGTATATAGTCCAAACCCCAACAATGCAATTTTATATTAAAACCCCCATCAAAACCCTCATTGGCATAGTTAAGCCATCATTTCATGGCATATGTAATATTCCATGAATGGCTTACCATATAAACCATAATATTTACAAAATTTAATATATTATTGGTTAAGTATTATGACTTAATCCCATAACCTTAGGCATTATCACATTCCAACAAATATGTTATAAATACATAGAATAGGAACAAAAGTTAACACAGTCCCAAGCCACAGTAATAACATCAATCAGACAAATGCAGGTCTGATAAACCCAACTCTACGTAAACAATAATGTAGAAAGTAGCAGTAGGAATAGTTAGGGTGGGACTTTACTCCTTTTGTCTTCGTTAGGAATAGGGTGGTGTAGAGTGGATAACATGTTGTAGGATGTCAAGGGTAGCTGTTGTAGCAATTTTCTTCCATCTAATGAACCTACACCAAGAAAGGATAATTTTGCATTAGTTCAATATGAACTAAGTAAACCCTGTAATAGTAGGTAGAACCAGTTACCTCTCCAAGTGGTCCCATAAGGGATACAAATACCACCACTCCACCTTTTGACAGTTAAAGATAAGTCAAGACTTTCCATAAACAATGAACAAAACTTATAACCAGGAAGTAACATATAACTGAATGAGCATACACACATGCATGATAATTAGTAATAACTAAGCAGAGTAATCATTTAAACTAGTTCAATTAAAATAAACATAGTACATATTTACATTAGTTACTACATATTAAAAAACATAGAAATGGTAAGGACAGCTTGCAACACTTCGAAATAGAAAACCATGATCAACATATTCCGTAGAAGATGAATTAATGTCCAAAACAGGTAGTAATTAACTAGCCTACAACTTTTTTTTTTTCAAATTTTGGGGACATTACAAGTAGTGTCAGAGCCTAGTTTCAAAAATAAGAGACCTAATGGGCATGCCAAACATTCATTGCAGAAAATAACGTATGTTTATGAAATTTTGTTAACTAACAAAAAAATTTCATGTTATTAAAATTTTTAACTTACAGGATTCAAGAACAGTTTAGTTCATGAACAACGAAGAAGACAACAACCAACAAGGGAAACTGAATACCCCCATATGGAAAGAAGAAATGGTGGTTGAATTAAATTCTGATATACATAAAACCATACAAAGTCTTCAAGCGTACTTACATAGTTTCGAGGATGATAACATGAATGAAAGGAAAGAACAACTAGCAATTAATGAATCTTTGTTGCAGAACATGATGGGAGGAATCCCACATGGGAAACCCACTCATTCAACCAAAAATTTCAAGAAAGGGTTCTGTCATAAACGAGCCAGCAACCCAAGGGAAGAAGGGAAAGAAGAACACACCCCTAAACCTCTAGAAAGAGATTATCACAGTCTTTCTAGTGATAATTTCCTTTCGCCTTGCATAAAGAAATAGAGGAATGATGAAAACCTCCAAGGAGAGTTCAAAAAGATAAGAGCCCCCACCTATGAAGGGGAGATGAGCACTGGGGAAAAAGCTGAAGAATGCCTTCTCGGTATGACAATATACTTCTGAGTACACAACTACTTTATTGAGATGAAATCCTGTCTAGCCATCTATAATTTAAATGGAAAAGAAGCTAGATGGTGGAGAGACCTAAACCATACCAATTAAGATGAGGTAAAACAAATATGATGGAGTAACTTTTGCAGAATTTTTTAGGAAAAGTATATGTTTGAAATATTCTTCAACGTAAAGGTGAAAGAGTTTCACAAGTTAACAATGGGTTCCATGACTATCGATATTTTTATTAACAGATTTTTGGATATGTTACATTATGTACCATACATAAAGGATGAGAAAGTGAAAATACAACAGTTTTTAGGGTGTCTTCCTCCCAACTTTCGAGAGAGGATTGAATTTGACATTCCTAAAACATTGGACACCACCTTACACAAATCTAGGTTTTGCTATGAGCATGGACAACTAAGGAAAGAGAACAACAACAGAAGCAAAGATAGGTCTAGGACCTTCTTGGAAAACCGCAAAACAGGTTTCAACCCACCACCTTGCAGGAAACAAAACAACAGTTTTCCAGCCAATAAGAACTTCAACAAGACATGTACTAAGCCATATGTACTAGTTCCAAATGCTAACAAACTAGCAAGAAATGGGGGAGTCAATGTTGCCCCGCTGCAAATCAAATGCTGGAAATGACAATGGACCCATTATTCCCAATATTGTAATAAAAAGACCAATGGACTCTTGCACAACTTACATGAAGAACCGATAGTAGAGGACATAGCTGGAACACTGCAGATTTATGCAGCCTTGGTTGGCCAACACGAAGATCATAAGGCTACCATGGTTGAGATAGAAGGTAAGGTTTCCAACACTTCTATTTCAATATTGATTGACCCCAGTGCTTTCCGAAGCTATGTATGACCTAAAATTGTTGATGTATGTAAACTAGACAAAGTTAAACATGAGAAACCCTAGATGGTATAATTAGCCACATGTACGAAACAAAAGGTTTCTGAAATAGTTAGAGATTGTGAGGTAAACCTGAATGGTTTTCCTGCTAGAATTAACCTGAACATCTTACCCTTAGGATCATATGATATAATTATCGACATGGACTAGTTGGAACAACACCATCTCATTCTCGATTATTTACACAAGTCAATCTTGTGTACAGATAGCCAAGGGAATCAGGTAAAGATTCAAGGCATACCTAATAAATTTTTCGTAAGGCAGATATCCGCTTTACAAGAAAAGACGTGCATTAGGAAAGGCTGGAAACTGTTTGCAGTGAGCATCCAGTACATAGAAGCTTAAAGAGAACAACACATCAAGGACTTTCAAGTTCTCGTAGACTTCACGGATGTATTTCTAGAGGAGATACCCAAGCTACCACTGATACGAGACCCATGTTTTTCCATATAATAGACACTAGGGTCAGTTTCAGATTCAAAATCTCCTTACCGCATGAGTGCACTAGATTTGGTGGAGCTCAAATTGCAAAATTCTAGGATTTGATTTAGAAGGGATATATCCGACTGAGTGTATCCCCTTGGGGAGCACTGATACTTTTCATAAAGAAGAAAGACCGTACGATGCAGATGTATATCGATTACCACCAACTTAACAAGAAGAATAGCAAGAACCAATACACACTCCCTAGGATCGTTGACTTGTTCAATCACGTAGGAGGAGCCAATATCTTTTTTAATCTCAACCTACGATCCACATACCATCAGGTACAGATTCGAGATGAGGATATTCATAAAACCGCATTTCGTATGAGGTATGACCACTATGAGTTTGCAGTAATTCCATTTGTTTTGACCAATGCACCCACAAACTTTATGTGTATGATGAACAATATATTCAGTAGATACTTGGATAAATTTTTTTTGGTATTTATAGATGACATCCTAGTTTACTCTAATATCAAAGAGGAACACGAGGATCATCTCCGCATACTAGTACATGTGTTCTGAGAACACCAGCTCTATGCCAAGTTTGGTAAATGTCATTTTTACAAACAACAGATACAGTACTTGGGTCACATCATCTCCGAGAAGAGGATAGTTGTGGATCCGGAAAATATTAAAGCCATAGAGGATTGGCCTACCCCTACTAGTGTCACCTACACTAGATCCTTTTTGGGATTATCCCGTTACTACCAAACGTTCATTGAGAAATTATCAAGGATAACATGTCCCATGATCGCTTTGCAAAAGGAGAACAAGTTCTTATGGACGACCAATTACTAGGAAAGTTAGAATCTTAAACAACTCTTGACGACTGCACCAATACTATGAATTGTGGATCTCGATGGGGATTTCATTGTTTGCATGGATGCAATAAAGGAAGGGCTCAAAGGAGTCCTCTTATAGAACGATTGTGTGAACTATTATGAATCACAGAAGTTAAAAGAACACGAACAGAACTACCCCACCCATGATCTTGAGTTAGCAGCCATCATCCACGCCTTGAATATGTGGAGGCACTACCTCATGGGGAATAAATTTCTTCTAAAAACATACAATATGAGTAAGAAGTATTTATTTGAGCAACCGGATCTGAATGTGAGGCAGACCAGATGATTGGATTTCTTTAGGGAGTACCATTTCAAGCTAAACAATATAAAGGGAAAGGAGAAAAAAATTGTTGATGCTTTAAGCTGATGAGTTGATATGATATATGAGGTGAATTTAAGTCAAACTGATTCAAATTTACATGACATGATTATAACGGCCAATAGATTTGACCCTTTCTATGTTGAAATACTCAAGAAGTTCCAAGAGGACAGGTTGTTTCAATAAGAAAAAGAGCACAAGGTAGACAAAATGGGATTGTTGTGGTCCAAAGAAATATTGTACGTTTTGGGAGGAGGGGACATCAAGTCCATCATTCTCACAGAATTTCATCGGACACCCTACTTGGGGTATCTAGGATATCAAAAGATCATATCCGCTATAAAGAAACACTTTTTCTAGCCTAAGTTAAAGGCCGACATATTGTTGTTTATCATGAAATTTTGAGAATGTCAGTTGGTCAAATCTGAGCACCAACGTCCTTCAGGGTTGCTGCAGCCGTTACCCATTCCAAAATGGAAATGGAAGGTCATTAGTATGGATTTTATCATGGTTCTACAAAAGGGTAAGAAGAAAAATTATTCTATCTTTGTAGTAGTTGAGTAGTTGTCAAAAGAAGCACACTTCGTTCTAGTGAAGTCGACCTACAAGCCAGTACACATTGCCGACATCTTCTTAAAGGAGATATTTAGATTGCACGGGATACCCAAGGAAATCATGTCTTGATTGAGTTACAAAGTTTACCGAGAATTTTTGGAGATCCTTATTCTCTGTACTAGAGACGCAGTTGAACTTAAGTACTACTTACCACTTGTATACTAATGGGTAGACCATATTGTAGAGGACATGCTTAGGATGTATGTCATGAAAAACCCACCAAGTGGGAAGATTACCTGCATCTTGCAAAGTTTGCATATAAAAACAGATACTATACCTCCGCTAAGATGAGTCCCTTCGAGGTACTCTATGGACGAAAGTGTAGAACACCAGTTACTTGGGATAGCCCGATGGATACACTCATGTTAGGGCCTGACTTACTAAAGGACTTGGAACAATTGGTTACCAAGGTCTAACTGAACCTTAAAGAAGTACAAGACCACCAGAAGAGTTACATGGATAAGAAAATTCTTATAAGAGATAAATCTTATCAAATAAGTGACCATGTTTACTTGAAAGTAAAAGAAAAAAGAATCTCATTGAGCTTGGGAAGGTGTGGTAAGTTAGCACCAAGATTTTGTGGACCCTTTGGGATACTGGCCAAAAGAGGGCCAATGGCATTCGAACTAGCTTACCTGCTCACATAAGAGTTCATAATGTTTTCCACACATCCTTATTAAATAAATATGTCTATGATACTAAACATGTGATTGATTGGTCCTTGTTACAGGTGGAACCTGAAGGGGAGTTTGTACCCAGACCCATTCATATACTGGACAAGAGAGAGGTGCATCTCAGGAAGTACACCATAGTCCAATTGAAAGTGCAATGGAATCACTTTGATGTCGATGAGGCTACTTGGGATAATAAATCCACCATGAGAGAGGCTTACCCTACCTTGTTTCATGATTTCATTCCGAGTCCCTAGAACACCAGGGACAATGTTTTTCTTAAAGCAGGGAGGGATGTAATATCCTGAATTTTTGACCTAACACTTATGGGCATAAGCCCCATTTCTTATGATGTTGCTTCGATGTTTTATTTTGTATATTGGGAATAAGAATCCACTGCACCTGAGAATGATGATCTATTTGATATATTGGGCGTAAGCCAATTGCATATTTTTTATGTATATGATTTCATGTGTTGGGCGTGGACCCTGAAGCACATAATTGATGAGATGTTTGTGTTGAGCGCAAGCTTTGAGGCACATGAGTATTTGATGTTTTGTGTTGAGAGAGAAGCTCTGGAACACATGAGTATTTAATGTTTGCATTGATCGAGAGGCTCTCAAGCACATGAGTATTTTAAATGCTTTTGTTGAGCGAGAGGATGTGGACCACATGAGTTATGAAACATTTGTTTTGAGCATGAAGCTCTGAATCACATGAAAAGATAATAATTTGAAGTGTTGGGCACAATACCTGAAGCAGTCCAAGTTGATGTTGAGCATAAGCTCTGAAACATCGGATCCTTGGCCATTTTATCCCTAGGTGCATCCTACAAATACATCCTAGCATTAGTGTTGAGCCAGGAGCTCTGGAATTGCACTAAGTTTATAACTCCCTATTTCTTAGTGTTGAGTATGGGATCTGGATAAACGCTGGGAGTTATTGAAAAATTAATATGTTGAGTGAAAACGACTATGATAAAACATTGATCTCATCTTACTTATTTTTAAGTGATTAGATGAAATTTTGAATTTTTGTATCTCATCAAGTACTGAATAACTACCATGTTATACGAGGGAATCCAATATGTAAACAAGTTTAGAGTTTCCTAACCTAGTTGACCTAACCCCTACTTGAAGGCCATATTAAAGAAAGTGACTAAGCTAAAAGAAAGGTGTCATATGATTAGGGATCATGCTATATGATACCTAAAGTTCAAATGTTAACAAATGGTATATATATAAATATATAGTTTATACATGATATGTATAGAACAGTAAGCATAGTAATAATACTAGTAACTATGAATAATAATGAAAGGATCAACATATTATTATTATTATTATTAATGATAATCAAATATTAAATACCTACAAGAGTCAAAGTAGGAACTAGTCAAAAGTTCCTACGTTAAATTTAAATAAATATTAAAATTAGCTAAATTAAGTAAAAAGGGTTATTTCAAGAAAACCAACGATTCTTGATTCAACTGCCCTTTTCCTGAAAAGTATGTCTATAAAAACCCAAGCCAAAGAGAGTCTTGGGGATCTTTTGATTATTCCATAATTTTCTACTTGACTATTCTCAAGAGCGTTATTGGAGAACATGTTTCCAAAGAGGAAAATGAAACTGGTATAGAACATGTTATCCCAGATAAGGAAGGCTTACCTTAATAGCTCTAAGCTACTTGCATGTTGGAACCAGCTTGGGGGATCCGGATTGAAACCATGAATGGTTCTGAGTCATGGTTGGGAGGAACGTGGTAGTTCCCAAGTTATTCGGTTATCTGAACAAAGGTCAGAGCTTCCTATGAACTTGTTAATGTTTGGTGTTTGAGTGTGTAGGGTTTCCATCCATTAAAATAGCTTCAACTTACAGGTATGAGGTTTCTTGATTTTCCCTATAATGTACACAGGTTTTCTTACTTAATAAGGAGATTAAATTCTAGAAGGTTAGATAGTATCTGTCTGCTACAGCTAGGTTATTTTATTTACTCAAAACATGATTTTTTAGTTAGGGAAATATAGATCTTATCCATGTTTGAAATGATATACTGTCTTCTATAGATTTATCAGTTTCCATATATAGATCTTATCCATGATCTTATTAGTTTTCAAAACTATAGGAGAATTTGGTTTCTCTGATTTTCTTGCATTATTCCTTCATCGTGTTATTTTTAGTCTTCTCTAAAGTGCATATTCATTTTAACAAAGTTCATATTATTTTAGGTTAGCTAGATTTCTGATCATTGTAAAAATTATACAAAAGTAAAACAAAAATATTATCTAGATAAACTTCTACTCTACATCTTCCACTACTGGCATATTATATATTGCCAGCAGGTCTATTATTATAACCATCAAAACTATTACATCTTGCTATTGCATAAATGCTATGCATAAAATACAAGTTAAACACCATTTGTGAAACTTAAACCATTATAGCATAAATAAGATAAACAGATTTAACACCTCTAAACCTACCAAATAACATAAACAAACCCCAAACAATAAGTTCTATTTTATAAAATTATCTACATAATATGACAGCCATCGAGACTTGTCAAGTTCCAACTGTAGGAACGATTACTATATCCAATACCTCTACTCTCTACTACCAAGATAAGAGTCAACTTTATACATAATAAAAATACACTGATGAACACCGTATCCATTTAAATAATTCATGATCAAATCCTGTTGGAATCTTTGCCAAAACAAAACCCACACACATGATATTGAACCACCAACCCACGAAACCCAGGATCGAATCCTGTATGCTCACCTTTTTTTTACAAAGCAATAACAATATCGAAAACATGCCAGGAATCGAATCCTATAGGATTCGATTTGTAAAAATGCCAATGCTGTATAGCCATAGAAGCTTCCACATAAATCAAATATAAACTATGCTAACATAACTAAAATGCATAGAGTAATATCCATAAATTCATACACAGACTGCATATTTGCAAAGGGTCGAGTCGTAGCTATCAAACCTCAATTAATAAACCCCAGCTCAAAAACCATAATTGCCACTCTGTCAAAGTTCCACTTTATAGGAATATACACGATGTGTTTAAATATCAAGGCACATGGCTGAGAGTTAAACCACACTGTAATCAACATTAAAAACAAAACCCAAATCATTTAAATGCCAAATGAATCCATTTAAAACCCTACTATCTGCGCTATCACAACCATGGCATTTACAAATACGCAACAGTAAGCTAAGCTTACGGCCATCACAATAATAAAATCAGGCATGTTCAATAAACCATATATCATAGCGTAATAAACAATTACAACTAAACTACACACAAGTCGTGATTCGACAAGGGTGCCATTGCAAGCAATGGAACAACCATAGTGTTAACACTATGTTTTTAATAGTTGATCTAAGGGCCTGATAGGAGTTCGATGAGGGTCCCATTCCCTCAAACTTCATGTGAACACCCCTTCAGGTTTTCAGAGGTGCAAGGCAAAGAAGAAGAAAACAGGTGTGCTGAAAGCATTGAGTGGGACTCGAAAGCAAAGGCTGAGATTGATTGGAGGTGGATGAATGGCTCCAAACCATTTCGCGCGAATGAATATGCTTGACAAAAGCCGTGTTTCCAGATCACGAAATGGGTTAAAGGTCAGAAAAATTCTATGGCCAAGATGAGATCTGAGTCAGATCTATGCCCTCAATCAATTTCTCAAGACATACTTGTGCGGGTAAAGCCACGATTTCAAATTGCGAAAGAGGGGTAACGGTCATGAAGATCAACAGCCGCGATAAGAAAGGAAAGAAATCTATAGCCATGGTTTATTTCACAATGTGGACTAGCACAGAATAATACCAAGGTTTCTCATTGCAAAAGATAATGGGGCCCACTCAGATCTACGACTGCATGAAGGGTCGGTCGCAATCAACAATTAAGAACATGTCACAATCCAGAACTGCCCGTGGTGTTAAGAGGAGAAAAGTTGGCGGCAGAAATAATGGGACGTCGATGGTGGACATGAAAGATTCCTTGAATCGGATGGTTGAGAAGGATCCCATGGTACAGGTTTCACATCCAGTGTGGAGATTACATCGAAGGAGAGGTAAACGCGTGTAATCTGCCCCCATTGCAGATTGACTGATTCCTTCGATTCCATTCGGGGTAAGCCTAAGACAGAATTCTTGTCTAGTGATGCTAATTTCCTCGGTTCACAAGTGTGGCACGTGGCTCACTTAGAAGGAAGTAGTAAGAAATATGGAGGTTTTATTCATTGAGGGGACAGACTGGGCGTTTACTTGATGGCCAAAGGAGGCGATGAACTAAAACATCCTGACGCCACCATCACTTTAAGTGAAAGGGAAAGAAAGGTCAAATATGTAGCGCTTGAAACTAGCTTGGCACCCACGCGGGAGTTGTTTGGAATATTTTCCATATCATATAATATAATTGAATGTCAAAGGGACAGATCTCCATCTTGGCATCACACATGCCGCCATCACAGCAACTGAGACTCTAAGGGTATATCTCTTTCTGGGCCGTTTCAGATCGCCCTATATAATGCCATCTTCTGGAGATCTTCAAGGGGTAGAAATGTGTAGATGATAGGGAGTATAGAGTTGAATTCTGAGAAGTGTCGAGTTCCTTCACAGAAAACCATGGTTGTGTGGTTCGAGAAGTTAGTTCGACAAGGGGTACTCTTGGTAGGAAAACATAGATCTATGTTTTGGTTATCCATACCAAAAAATCGCCAACCGCGGGGGCCCAGATGTTAAACACTAAGGGAGGTTCACCTGCTTCTACACAACCTGGTATTTGGATGTGTGATGCATGGGTTTTGACATCCCAGCGACATCCCTTCGACTGTACCAATTGCAATCACGACCTCCGAAGTCCCAGCTCATAGTGGTGGCAAAACTGTTGGAGTGAATGCTTGTTATGGGACCAGGTGGGACCGGAGCCTTCAACACCACCCATAGAGTCTCCATTTGACTGCTTTGTCATGGGTGAGGAGAGGGTCAAACGCACACCTAACTGCATGTCTTACAGGAAAACCCTCCTCATAGGAGGAAGAAAAGGGTACAAGGATGATAAGATTCTTAAGTTTTTTATCATCACCAAGTGCATGACCACCTTTTTTCCAGCCTTCTCCTATAACAGTGTTACCAGATGAAGGATGGGTCGGGAGAACAATCGAGCAATGGATTCGGGTCTTCTTGTCAGCCTTTGAGTGACATGGTCTGGAAGAAGCAGGTTGGTCGAAGAAATAGAAGGATATACCCAAAGAGGCCTAAGAAGACAATTGGTCATTAGCATGCTGCATGGGAATCGCTTTCACGAAGTGGAATGAAAGAAATCTCTATGCTTTCAGTCTGCGTTATCATGCACCGCGTCTCCATAATTTTTATTGTTTTATTTGTAAAACGTGGTGATAGTTCCACTCCCTGTACTGTTAACGCATGATTGTGACTTGTAAAAATTTTCTATTTGGTAGTCTCAGCATTAGAATAGTATAAATACACTCCCGATAGAGGGAGGAAGAGGGAGTTGGTTGGATTGGAAAACATTCTCAGGCTGAGGCTCTCCATTGTAAATAAGATTTGATGCATGTGTTTTGAATAAAATTGCAGAGGAAGAGTTGTTTCTCATGGGAGAGATTCATGTGTCGTTGGTTTTCCCAACATGTATATTCCTTTACGTGCAATGTGCTTTCTGTTTTCATCCCAGTCTGTTGATTACTTTCATGTCTGCAACTTAGTGTATAACAACTAGGAATTCATACTTGCTATGCTCTGGCTATTGTTCCAGACATTTATCAAGTTTTCTTCTAAATTTGCATGGAATTCATCTCGCTGGTGCTCCATGTGATGGGTTGTTCTCCCTTGTCCTCTAACCATCCGCTAATTACCTCTTGATTGTGAAACCGACGGATATCTTGCCTCTGTTTGAAACCTTACGTCATTCTTTCCCTTATGCAAATATTCCCTACATAGGTTTTTGACTCCATTGCTAATGGTCCCTTGCTCTGATAATCCCACCATTCACCTCACAATAATACACTTTTCCCCAATTCAAGATCCTGGCCCCCTGATTATCCTTGATTGAAAATATTACGCGGAGTAGACTCCGAAGATGAATGAGAGATCCCTCTCTTATTGCACAGGGCTGGAGGCGTAGTCTAAAGAAGTTTTGTTGTTTCCCAGGAGCGGGCCCCTCCTCGCTCAACCTTGGGGGCTCAAAATACTGGTGCCAACAAACTAGCGCCATTGCTGGGGATGAAATTGAAGATCCTCCATGGGAAGAACGACAAAGATTTTAGATTTGGTTGTTGATGGTGAACAATTGACCAAACATCAAGAAGGTTGAGCACTTTTCATCTGGCGACTCCACTCTGGAAGGATTCAGAGTGCGGTGAATCCACTGGTGGTGTGCCCCAGAAATCAAATGGCCAAGGAAAGCTAGAATACTTCGTCTGGAAAATGGACCCCTTATAAAGCTTAGAAATGCACGGCGAAAGGTCAAGATACTCGAGTCTGCATTTCTTCCAGGATGCCTTATCCTATCTTGTAAGTTTGCTCTTATCTTTTCCCATATTTATCAAAACATCCTTCTATGGTTCAGCTCATTCTAAACAGAGCTATGAATATATTCTTGTTTATCCTTCTTTATGAACCGAAAGTGTTTCGTCATCTTGCACATTTGATTTTGGCCTAGATTTTTATCCAGGGGCTCACAATGTCAAAGGACACCCCTGTGAAATTCATGAAACCTCGAATGATAGCTTAACTTGTCTCTCCCATTTATCCAAGCTGGTACAAACCACTGCAACTGCCTCCCATCCTCCATGATTTTGCCGTGAGATATTACCAATACCTCCCCAAGTTTGACGGAGTATCCCAAGACTTGATTGCTGAGAAACATTTACAAGCCTTTGAGCATTTCTCTAACCTTTTTGAGATAGAACATGATGATGTCTGCATGCAGGATTTCACCCTGTCCTTGCAAGGAGATGCCAAAGTATGGTTTAAACACTTGCAGCCTAAGTCCATCAACACTTGGGAAGAGTTTTCTTGCACATTATTAAAGTTTTGGGGTAGGAGAAGGCCATTGGAGCAAATACTTTTAGATTTTTATTCCCTGAAGAGGCATGAGGGTCAGGCCATATCTAGTTTTAACAGAAGATTCACAAGCTTTTATTATAACATGCCTAAGGAAGTCCAATCTCTTGAGAATGTTGCTAAGATCTATTAGGCAGTCGCCTTTCCTCCTGACCTATCCTTGCTTCTTTTGGAGAGAAAATCAACCACCCTGCAGCATATGTTCGCTGATTATTTGGAGGTTGAAGAAAAACTTAATATGTCCAAGAAATTGTCACATCGAGATAGTGGTGGTGAAATAAAAGATACATTCAAATTAGTTCAGCCCTACAAGTAGAATGGGAAAGTCTCTGGCCCGTCAAAGCTCTCTCCCGGCATGCAGAAAGATAACCGACCTGATGCAGGAGCAGGTAGTCCTGCAGGATTGTTCTCTGAAGATGGCGACCTGCACCGCCCCTGGTCTGCAAAGGACAATTTTAAGAAGGAGTTTGGTACACCTGTGTATGAGGAATATGAGGAAGAGTACTTGCAAAATATACCTAACGAGCCAGCTGTTAAAACAAAGCCTACTGATGAAAGGAATCAAGATGCAATGCGAAATCAGAAGGTTGAAGTGGGAAAGGACAATAAGGGCACTGGAGGTGATAGCCTACCCTTGTGTTATGCCTCTTTTAAATTAATATGACACATGATTAAGGACTCCAAGCAAAAACAGAGAGAAACGGAGATGGTGTAGGCTAGAAACCTGCACAGGTAAAAATACGATGAGAAGAAGCGGCCATAAGCGCCACGTCACATAGGAGGAATATGCCCACTCGGTTCGACTAGAGAAGCAGGGGACCTCCCTATTGAAGCACATCAAGCTCTTGTTACAGAAATTTCAAGCAGAAAATAGGATGTTCCATTGAAGAAATATTCTATGGGTCCTCTTTTACAATCTTCCAAGTGTCAGCCTAATGAAGCTCTAGAAGAAGGAAGCTCCAGATGACTTTCCCATGAGGAGGTGACAGAACATGTTGGAGGTTGCCATGTTTTCTATGACCCCGTGGCCAAATATATGGAGGGTTTGGGAGAAGGCAATGATTGGTTGCATCCCTGCTTTGAAGATCGGTTTTTTTATCATTTTTTTCTCCCATTATCTATTTTATTTATGTCCATCAGGCACAATGAAATAACAAAACTATTAGGAAAGTTGCTTGATTGGCTTCATTGGAAGTCTGACTTCACTTAATCGGACTTGTGTACAAAGTTAGGTAGAGTAGGTAGGAAAAAATAAGCTCGGCAGTTATTGAGCATTTCCTTCATTACTGTTTTAGTTTGTTTTCATTTTCAGTTACAAGCACAGGTTTACAGTCACCAACATGATTTGCAAGAGTGTCATGAATTCGCTGAAGCAGTAACTCAGAGCATAATGGAGATGTCAAAGAAATATTGAAGGCAGCCCAATGGTTTCAGCACTTGGTATACGGGGGTTCTTTGCTACCTCATTGGGAGGATAACATCCCTCATTGAGCCAATTGTTAGCACTCTGTTTTTAACAGTTGATCTAAGGGCCTGATAGGATTTCGATGAGGGTCGCATTCCCTCGAACTTCATGTGAACACCCCTTCAGGTTATCAGAGATGCAAGGTAAAGAAGAAAATGAAAGGTGTGATGAAGGCATTGAGCGAGACTCGAAAGAAAATGCTGAGATTGATCGGAGTTGGATCAATGGATCCAAACCATTTCACGCGAGCGGACATGATTGACCAAAATCATGTTTCCAGATCACGAAATGGGTTAAAGGTTGGAAACATTTTACGGTCGAGATGAGATCTGAGTTAGATCTATGCCCTCAATCAATTTTTCAAGCCATACTTGTGCAGGTAAAGCCGCAATTTCAAATCGTGAAAGAGGGGTAGCGGTCACGAAGATCAACGACCGTGATAAGAAAGGAAAGAAATATACGGCCACGGTTTATTTCGCAATGCAGACTAGCACGGATGAATACCAAGGTTTCTCATTGCGAAAGATAATGGGGCCCACTCAGATCTACAGCTGTATGAAGGGTTAGTCACGATCGATGGTTGAGAACATGTCATGATCTAGAACTGCCTGGGGTGTTCAGAGGATAAAAGTTGGCAGCAGAAATAATGGGATGTGGACGGTGGACGTGAAATATTCCTCGAATCGGATGGCTGAGAAGGCTCCCAGGGTACAGTTTTCACATCCAGTGTGGAGATGATAGCGAAGGAGAAGTTCATGCATGTAATCTGCCCCCATGTCAGATTGGCTGATTCCTCTGACGCCATTTCGGGTAAGCCTAAGACGGAAGTCTTTTCTAGCGACGCTAATTTCCCTAGTTCACAAGTGTGGCACGTGGCTCACTTAGAAGGAAGAAGTAAGAAATATGGAGGTTTGAATCATTGAGGCAAAATATTGGGCATTTACACAATGGCCGAAGGAGGCGACAAACTAAAACAACCTGACGCCACCATCACTGTAAGTGAAAGGGCAAGAAAGGTCAAATCCGTAGCCCTTGAAACCAGCTTGGAAACCACATGGGAGTTGTTTGGAATATTTCCCATATCAGATAATATAATTGAACATCAGAGGGATAGATCTCGATCCTGGCATCACACATGCCGCCATTAGAGCGACTGAGATTCTAAGGGTATAGATTTTTTTGGGTCGTTTCAGAACGCCCTATATAATGCCATCTTCTGGAGATATTTGAGGCATAGAAATGTGTAGATGATAAGGAGTATAGAGTTGAATTCCAAGAAGTGTCGAGTTCCTTCACATACAACCATGGCTATGTGGTTCGAGAAGTTAGTTCAACAAGGGGTACTCTTGGTAGGAAAACATAGATCTGTGTTTTGGTTATCCATACCAGAAAATTGCCAACCACCGATGCAGAGATGTTAAACACCAAGGGAGGTTCACCCACTTCTACACAACTCGATCTCTAGATGTGTGGTGCATGGGTTTTGACATCCCAGCAACATCCCTCCAACCTTCCCAGTTGCAGTCACGACCTCCAAAGTCCTAGCTCACAGCGGTGGCAGAAATTTTGGAGTGAATGCTTGTTTTGGGACCAGGTGGGTCTGGAGACTTCAACAGCACCCCTAGAGTCTCCACTTTATTGCTTTGTCATGGGAGAGGAGAGGGTCAAATGCACACTCGGCTGCATGGCTTACAGGAAAATCCTCCTCATAGGAGGAAGAAAAGGGTACAAGGATGATAAGCTCTTAAGTTGTTTATCATCACCAAGTGCATGACCACCTTTTTTCTGGGCTCCTCCTATAACAGTGTTACCAAATGAAGGATGGGTTGGGAGAATGATCAGGCAATGGATTCAGGTCTTCTTGTCAGCCTTTGAGCGACATGATCTAGAAGAAGGTGGATGGTCGAAGAAATAGAAGGATATACCCAAAGTGTCCTAAGTAGACAATTGGTCATCGGCATGCCGCATGGGAATCGCTTTCACGAAGTGGAATGAAAGAAAGGTCTGTGCTATTAGTCTGCATTATCACGCGCTGCATCTCCATAATGTTTATTGTTTTATTTGTAAAACATGGCAATAGTTCCACTCCCTGTACTGTTAATGCATGATTGTGACTTGTAACAACTTTCTATTCGGTAGTCTCAGCATTAGAATAGTATAAATACACTCTCAATAGAAGGAGGAAGAGGGAGTTGGTTGGATTGGGAAACATTCTCGGGCTGAGGCTCTCCATTGTAAATAAGATTTGATGCCTATTTTTTGAATAAAATTGCAGAGGAAGAGTTGTTTCTCATGGTAGATAATCATGTGTCGTTGCTTTCCCAATATGTATTTTCCTTTATGTGCAATGTGCTTCCTGTTTTCATCCCAGTCTGTTGATTGCTTTCATCTCTGCAACTTAGTGTATAAAATCTAGGAATTCATACTTGCTATGCTCCGACTGTTGTTCCAGACATTTATCAAGTTTTCTTCTAAAGTTGCATGGAATTCATCTCGCGGGTACTCCATGTGATGGGATGTTCTCCCTCATCCTCTAACCATTCGCTAATTACCTCCTAATTGTGAAACCGATGGCTATCTTGCCTCTGTTTGCAACCTTACGCCATTCTTTCCGTTATGCAAATGTTTCCTACACAGTTTTTTCACTCCATTGCCAATGGTCCCTTGCCCTGATAATCCCACCATGAACCTCACATTAATACACTTTTCCCCCATTTAGGATCCTAGCCCCCTGATTATCCTTGATTGAAAATATTATGTGGATTAGACTCCGAAGATGAACGAGAGATCCCTCCGTTGAGATGCTAATTGGGATGCTAATTGGGACACTAATTGGGATGCTAATTGGAACGCTAATAAGGACGCTAATTGGGACGCTAATTGGGATGCTAATTAGAATCCAAAATAGCGCCAAGTTTTACAAAGAGACGAAAATAACGCCATTAAAAGCGCCATCTCATGGAAAAGCATCCACTTTGTCCAAAAAATGATGAAAAATACACTAAATGTGATAGTGGACACTAAAAAGGAATCTAAAAGAGATGATAATCACATGGTTTTGTTGTAGTCTATTAAGGTTAATCACATAATACATTAGTATATCGTACTATGAACATCATCTTTGTCCATTTAGGTCCATTCCCAACACATACAATAGTATATATGATAATAAAACATATGCATCGGCTTACACCCAATATATCTAACTATCAACATAACTCATGTGTAGTGGGGCCTTCGCCCTATGCACAAACAAAAGCATCAAAGTAACTCATGTGCAATGGGACTCAACACTTATACTATGAAACAAGAGCTTTACACAGTTCTAATTTTTCTCCCTCCTAATTTTAGTAGCTATTATTGCCTTCGTTCAAAAAGGGTTGATACTAGTATCACACATTTTCATTTTGAGGCATTTTTTTGGCCTTTAAATCATCTTTGTCATAAAATATTTTTAATTTATAGTTTCAAGTGTGTTTTTTAGAAATTTAACAAAATAGTATATATTTAGAAGCAAGTAATAATGAAAACATATACATTTTGCAAATTTTTCTTTAAAATAAGAGATTTTTATGGACAAAATAATACATTTTTATTGACAAATTTGTAAAAAATTCTAGAAAATAAAAACATTGAAAACCATTTTCAATGCATTTTCAAAGATATTTTGTATAAAAATGAAACTATTTTATATTATTTTCCAAAAAATGACGATTCACATAAATTCAAGAAAAACTATACCACCTATTTGTAAATAACACATTAAAATCATTATATATAAAAATTTTATTTTTAAAAAGAAGTATGATAGTCAAAACATTACTAATATATCTTATGAAAACGTTCTCAAATTTAAAATTTTATTCAAGACATGAAACTAATCAACATTATTAGGTCGTCCAAATTCTTCATCGAAATTGGGCGGCAAAGGTCTACCCCTCCTCCTCCGCTGTCGATCTAATGGCGGGACCTCCAACTCACGCGCTTCGACACACATGAAAACTTTGCATGGTAATTTTTCCCTATAATTATAAATGATAATTATACATATCCTCGACTTGGTCAATGATCAACATATTAATAAATAATTTCTTATAAGCATAGAACACATTTAACATTTTCACAGGTGCTATAGAAAAAACTTAATGTTGATAGGTGTCCTGGGGAAACTACATAGCAGATAAGGTGTGACGCAGCTGACAAAAATTAAAATGATTAATGTGGTAGAGTGGTGTGAGTTAGAAGATATTCCAAGTCGTTGAGGGTGCTAAATCTGAAGCATATTGGGAAATTGCATTTGTGTGGAGTAGAAAGAGTATTGAAGTACCTGGGGCAATGCAGAAAGAAAGGAAGGCGGGGAGTTGCATTAGGGAAGATGGTGCAATGCTCCTGGAAGAAATATACGATTCAAAATGAAATGTCAAAGGCCATTATTGTAGTAAGAGTACTTCATTATTACAATGTTGGTCAATGGCCCCCCAATGGTCATTGCAGTCAATGAACCTGGGTGAACCGAAGTTCTGTCATTAACATTCTCCTTTTCACATTAGTTTTATTGAATGCACTATATTTGTATTTACAAATTCCCACTTCAGCAAAGCAGAGCGAGTCTCAACAAAGATAATTAATAATACAATTTATTGTGAATCTAATATTTAATCTTTCTTTATAAAATGATAGTGGAAATTGTTATTTTGATATTTCTTCACAATAGTTTTATTCAATGCACAAGATTTGTATTTTTAGTTTCTATATCTAAAAATGAGTATGTACATTTATTTTTAACTTAATTAAAGTGATAAATATTCTTGGATTAAATATGAAAATTCATTTACAATTTTACAATTTTTTACATCAATAAATTTAGTTAAAAGTATATATTTGAAAACTACATTACACTTTATTAAATATATATATGTTTTTACTATTTTATGAAAAGAATTAATATAAATTTAAGTAAAAATTCATAAGATATTTTAATTTTATTTAAGATTACCAAATTCCAAAGAATACTCTGAATATATTTTAAAAATAAATAAAATTAAAATAATAAATAATAATAATCCTCACCCTCTTCAATCATTTTTAAATAATTTTTTCTAAATTAAGAAAAACCCTGTAATGTCCCCAAAAATTGAATATAAAAAAATTATAGGCTAGTGAAAGCTACCCCAAAGGGGATCATTATTCCTAGTGCGGAATTACATGCGCTACTTATACTTTCGATCTCTTCAGAAACTTCCCATACTATCTTGTTAATCTCTTATCCATTCAATGATTATTAGTTTGTTTACTTCTTATTTCTTAATTATGGTTCTATTTATACATCTTAGTTATTACTATTGGTGAATTAATGAATTGTATAGATCATTGTTTTACTCCTGCACAGGTGTACTTTGTTTATTTACTAAAAACTAACTTAACTTTGTTGATGGGAACAAAGTAGTGGAGTGGTGGGACTCATTCTCCCATGACGATCTAAGAGGTAATGTCATTCTTCGTTATGCAGGCTTAGTTCATTTGAACTAAGGAACCTTATTTATTGACTTACAGGTTACTTTTGCGACATTAGGATTATTTGGTAACTTGAAGAAATTCAGTTCCTAGTTATAATTCCAGTTCCGCCTTGCACTTTTAAAACTGTTCCATTTTATGACTTAGGTAAGCCCTATGTTTGTTAATTATCTTTCTTAGTTAATTGACTAGATGTTGTGAATTAACTTACTGTCCTTACCATTCTTAATTATCTACTTCTTGATTAATATTTACACTTATCTTGTTTCTACCTTGCAGGTCTACTTGGGTTTCAAGCTTGAATCCATAAGCTCGTTCTCTCTAGCGAGAGCATCATGGCATACTATGTTTGCCATGATTCCTAAATGATACAAAACCTAGACTTAAAGTCTTGTGCACAAACGCTACCTATATGAACTAGCAAAGGGCATGCACCAACACATTACTTTGATGCTAGGGGGATAAAATGTAAACACTATACAATAGTGTTAAGTCTGTGCACACTTTAGAGTTGAAAGACTATGGTATAAATACCATGTCATTCGTAATATGTCTACGCTGGCATTAGAAGGTGGTGAAACTATAGGATAAAGTGTGCACCAAGAAAAATCAGGGTTTAAACTTATGAATTGGTTGAATGTATTACAATGATGATTCATAAACTATGGTGAGGGTTCATGAATGCATTAATGGCCACCAACTGGTGCCATTGAATGCCATTGGGGTTTGTGAAAACAATTGGAAAAGGGTTTGGGAAATCGATGATTGTGCATTATATGGTTTTGGCATTGGGGTTTCATGTGGATTTTGCGCAGTTAGAGGAGGGAGGAAACCTCCATCGATTTGCAGGTAAGCTAAACACCAGAGTCTGTGTAAACACATTGTTTTATTTTTTAATCCATGGCATGGTCATGCTTCTCATGCCATCGTTGATTTGATTGTAGGTGAAAACGAAGGCACTCAGGGGTTTGCACAAAGCTACGCTTTCGATTTGGGGTTGCTACTTCATGTCCATGGTAAGCCTGCTAGCAAGATCTTACTCACCTCCTCTCATTCTGGGCATTTCTAAGTTGGGATTCTTTACAGGGTTGGGGTTTTAGATGGCACTGGTCAAATCTGCCTTCAGGGTTTGTAATGTATCTTTCTCTGGGTTTTGACTCTCGTTGGGAGGTTTGGAATCTTGAGCCGTGGCTGCACCATTACTTGTAATGGTGTCATAGCTCACAGCTTCCCATTTAACATTATTAATACGTTGACTATTATAAAGGATTATCCGTGCCTTACTATGTAAATATATTGTGCATTGGATTTTATGTGGAGACTGTAATGTGTTTTGGTATAATATGCGTACGATTTTCGTTTCATATTTTTAATAGATTATACTGTGTAAATTCAGGACTGTGTAGTTATTTTAATGCTGCGTTTAAAAAGTCGACTTGCTGGGTTCGATCATGGCTTTAAGCCTGTAGAATTTACTTTGTGTATAGTGGTAAGAGTTTGGGTTTTGGAAGTATTCACAACACTCCATTTATATTGTTTGTAATTTATGTTTGGGAAAGCTTCTAGAGCTTGGGGCATTATGCCATGGGCTAGACCGTTATTGCAATGGTGTAGTAGCCCATTGGCTTGCTAGCGTAAGCTTTGTGTTAGCGTTAATGGAAAGTGTGTATTATATAGAGTGTTGTAATTTGTTTTTAATGGTTCAGCATGGGTGCAGGACATGCTTTGAATGGAATGTGCCTCTCCCAACAACTGCCATAGTTAAGTTGGCATTTTAATATGTAATTTGTTATTTTAAAATATATGGATATAACAGCTAGGGTTATGGAAAACCCACGATATCATTTTGGTTATTGTAGCATGACTGTGTGATTGGATATGGAAACTTGGTCGTGGCCAATGTGACTGGGTATACGACCTTCAGGATTTGGGCCTAGGCGATACCAAATTGTAAAACATTTTATATGTAATAATAGAAAGGATACTATGTATTAAGCTATGGATTTTGTTATGCGTTTAGTAATGATTTATGTTAAGGTTATTATTATGTTGGCCTTGGGTCATGGAAATCCATCGGATTCGATGTCGAGACCCGTGTTGGCATAATATAGGGTTTTCTTCTTAAGAGGAATGACTCATGGTTTAAATAAGAACTATAGAGATGTTTTTAATGTGGAGTTTAATTTTTCTTATGAATTATATTTGTAACCCATAAGGGTCGATACCACGAACTCTGTTTATTAATACAGAGTTATATGAATTGTTTTCTTGGTAAAATTATAGGTGGATGTTTATCATGAAC
Organism: Pseudotsuga menziesii; assembly: GCA_001517045.1. Lineage (NCBI taxonomy): Eukaryota > Viridiplantae > Streptophyta > Pinopsida > Pinales > Pinaceae > Pseudotsuga > Pseudotsuga menziesii. Next base: position 179,898 of record LPNX010340619.1, on the reverse strand, counting down.
ATTATATGGGACCTTTAAAGATATAATGCATGTGATTTATGGTATTTTATTATAGATGTTAAGACTATAGGTTTTATGGCAGACTCTTGATAAGGACCACATGGATGGTCATGATATCCCTCTGATTAATTATAATGCTTTTTTCTAGTTATGTAAATTATTTTGTTTTTAATGATTATGTGAAACAGACCTTGGAAGGTCTTTGAAAATTTGATTAGCTTGTTTATTATCTGAAATCTGTTCTTAGTAGATCTAGTTTATAGTATATACTTGTTATTAGTTAGCATAATTAATATTTTAATTAATTAGTACTGAACTAGTTTCTTTAAAGCTTAGGGAAAGCCTCTGCTGACAACTAGAATATGTCAGCAGGGTATTAAATACAGAGAACAAAGTATAAACATAATACTAAGATCAAAACCTAGTTAATACAGGAACATTTATGAAAGATACAAACCCTGAACATAAACAACATATAATAAAAATTCTTCAGCCTATGATTAGTAAATTACAAATACAAATCCTAGCAGATTGTTAACCTTAAAAATTAACCATTAGGGTTAGAAATTACATTGTAGCCATTACTTAACATAAAGAGTAATGAATCTTTAGGAAAGGAGTAGAATAGGCCTTCAAGGGTTTCATACCTGAATTTTAAGCTTTGTCAATGGATGCTCCTGCACACTTAAATAACTAGCATTAACAATTCATTGCAGATTTGACCTTTGTTTGATGAACAAATCACTTGGGAACTACCATGTTCCACCCAACCATGACCCAGAACCATTCCTAGTTTAAATCCAGATCCACTCGAGTTGGACTTCAACATGCAAGTAGCTTAGAGCTCATAAGGTAGGGTTTCCTAATTGGTAATGAGTTCTGAATAAATCCTCTTTTCATTGCAGGAAAAGTTCTCCAAGAAAACACTTGAGAGAAAAAACACGCAGAATAATAATTCTCCTAGATGAAAATCAGAATCCCAAGCCTTTGCTTGGCTTGAGTCTTTATAGACAGACTTTTCAGTCAAATGGACAGTTAATTCAAGAAATCCTTGATTTCTTGATTTAACCCTTTTTAATTTACTAGGGTAATTTTCAATTCTTAACCTAGGAACTTTTAACTATTTCCTAGTAAATATTTCATAGATATTTCACTATTTATTAATCCTTTAATAATAAATAATAATTGGTGGAGCTTCTCTTCTTTCTTTATTCAATTATATAATTAATCATAATTAATTCTTTATACATACTATGTATAAAATACATAGTATTAAAATACTTGTTAGCGTTTGTCTTCGGGCATCATGTATCATGATCCCTAGACTTAATGACACTTCTTTATGAAAGTCAAGTAGATAGATGGCTCAGGTCTACTAGGCTAGGCAACTCTAAACATCCTTGCATGTTGGAATTCCCTCGTATAATGTGGCAGTTCTTCAATACTTAATGAGAATATAGAAATTCAAAATTTCATTTAATCACTTTAAAATAAGTATGATGAGATCAATATTATTCTCGAGTCGTTTTCAATGAGAGGTGATTTTAATATTTTTAGTAACCCCTAGCGCTTACCAGATCCCATACTCAACACTTATAACAGGGAGTTACAAACATAGTGCAATTCTAGAGCTCTTTCTCAACACTAAATGCTAGGATGTACTTGTACGATACACCTAGGGATACAATGGCCAAGGATTTGATTCTCCAAAGCTTATGCTCAACATCAACATGGAATGCTCCAGAGCTTATGCCCAACATTTCCAATTATATTTTTATATGTTCCAGAGCCTTATGCTCAATGAAAATGTAAGTACTCATGTGCTCCAGAGCCTCTCGCTCAACACAAAACATCTCATCGATCATGTGCCTCACGGTCCACACCCAACACAAAACATTTCATCAATAATGCGCTTCAGGGTCCACACCCAACACAACCAACATATATATACATATATATCATCAAAAATTGGCTTACACCCAATATGCAAAGAAAATCATCATTTTCATATGCAGTGGGGTCTTTGACCCAATATAAAAATAAAACATCAATATAATCATCATGATCAATAAGCTCATGCATATAAATGGTAGGTCCAAAATTCGGGATATTATAAACCCACTCCATACTTATGCTAAGTCATCATTCATAAAGTGAAAAATAAAATTTAATATGCTCCCTTCCATTGATATCCCCTCCCTTCCCTTCATAGAAGTCCAATCAAGACCTTGGTCTAACTGCAAATAAAAAAAAAAAAACATAGGATAAACGGTCTTTAAAACAATTAACATAAAAAAATTATTAACTAAAGTTGAATTTTTTTTATCTGAAAACAAATTTCAACGAATATATCTATTACATCAATTTGATTAAAATTGAAGAAATCGAAAGAATAATTTATAACAAAAGCCGCTAAATAACAATGTAACAAAATACAATAGTAAATTGCATTAATGCATGAGAAAAATATTGGGATGCAATAAAACCTAATCGTAACCAAGGAAAACTTATTCTTCAAAGATTGTCATGGCTATACCTATCTAACAACATTAAGTTTAAATATTCAAAAGTAGACCAAGCTCAAAAAAACCTAGCTGTAACTAAGACAAACCGAGTTTTTAGAAATTAGAGTAGAACATATGCTAAAATTCTTGCTGTCAATGCTATGAAAAAATAGAGTAAACAAATGCTAAAAATCAATTTATTGAAAAATAAAAATTAGAGTAAGACATTCCAAAGGATGTTTCAAACCATTTTTAGGTTACTTTGGCCTACTGTGCGTCATCCATCCGCTAGGATTGAGGCAAGAATGATATGAGAATATGCTACGGACTATAAGTTACTCTCATATCTTCTTATATTACTTCTTGCAACTTCGCCAATGCCAGTTGGTGAGGTTCACCCAATAACCACCGATATCCTTCCTCTAGTGTAACAGGATTCACATACTGGAATAATACCTTTGGTAATGTATTGTTTAATATCCATTTTGTATTGACTGATATGTGTAATATGGATCAATGCCTTTGGTAATGTATTGTTTAGTATCCATTTTGTATTGACTGATCTGTATAATATGGATCAACGCAGACATGGGCGAATAAATACATAAGTTCAATTCATTGTTTATAACATTGGAATAAGTGTTTTTACAAATTTGTTTATAAGTTAGGATGAAGTAGTTTGATGACAGCAACCATTAATGTGGATTCACTTCGTGGACCGTTCTCTATCACTTATTCACATCTCCCTCCTCCCTTCCCGGCCTCCCCCTCTGTTCTTGGCCTCCCCCTCTGGGCTTAAATGCTTATGCTGCAAACCAACCAGCTATGTGAATGAGTGAATATAATACCTTTCAGGTTGATAGGTTTTTCTCTCTTTCCCGCTTTTTTCATCCATTGTTTTTTTATGCATTATCATTTTAAACCAGTTATTGCATTATCGAGGATGGGAGAAACAGCAATGTAGATTCACTTTGTTGATTGTTCTCTATCACTTATTATGTCTGAAATAAGATTATGTGGAGGGAGGCATGGAAGGGAGGAGGGAGCGGAGCTCCACTCCCTTGGCTGTCAAAGAATCACCCTTCACTGGTGAGGCTATTGAGAATCATGCCACCGGTGAAGGGAAGCTCTTTAGTGGCCAAAGGATCTGAGCTCAACTCCCTCCTCCTTTCCTGGCCACCCTTAAAGAGAAGCTCTTTGGCATCCAAGGGATCGGAGCTCAATTCCCTCCTCCCTTCCTGGAATCCCCTCCGGGATTAAACGACCATGCTACAAACCAACCGGCTACGTGAATGAGTAAATACAATACCTATCTGAATGATAGTTTTTTCTCTCTTTCCTGATTTCTGCATCCATTGTTTTTTATTCATTATCATTTTAAACCAGTTATTGCATTATAGAGGATGGGAGTTGCTAAATGGTTTAAATATCTGTGATGAGAGGATGGGAGGGATGAAACAAACTCCTTATTATCCAAACCTTTGTGATGAGAGGAAGGGAGTTGTGAAACAAAGTCTTTATTGTTTAAATCTTTGCATTGAGATAGTGGAGGGGTTCATATATCCCTTTCAATTGTAACTCATTCTTTTTTTAACCCAATACATATTTGTAATGTCAACTATAAAAATCTATGCATTTTCAGAAAATATTCCTATATTTAAGATCATTAATGGTATCAAGAAAATATGGAAACGATTTATTGCTCTAAAGAGCTGAGTATTAAAAAAATTTATTGATAAAATATTTTGATTGTAAACTTAATAAGAATGGGGTTACAAGAAAAACTTTTATAAAGATATTTATTGGCATGAACTTCATACTTTTTATACATAATTGAATTACATGTGAATTCATATGAACAATTTCTCTTATACCTTATTATTCTTTAATTAAGTATTGAATAAGATATTCCTATGTCTTCACAAGGCTTTAATCCTTGACTTGGTTAAGTAACTACTGAGTAAGATTACTTTTGTTTCCTTGAACCTAGTGGATCCATGCCCAACTTGGGGGTGGCCTCTCGGTAGTAAGATGGAAAAAGAGTTTAAGGTAGGGTGGAAAGTCGAAGTCAATTCCTAAGTCTCCTATGTTGTGTTAATATTTTCTTTTAGATAAGTAATTTGCCACTGTTTTATTTTATTAATTCATAGTTTGTTGTATATATAGTTCTTAATGTTTTTAGATAGGGCATATAATTGCTAGGCTTGTTTGATGAACATAATAGTTCGTTGAAAATAGGTGATAACCCTTATATGCTTTAATGACTAATGAATTTATTAGTTGGTAGTAGAAATGATGAAGTAACGAGCATTGAAATTTTATTGAAGCGATGGATATAATAATAGATAGGTGAATGAATGATTTCACCTCTGCATATAGAAAGATGTTATGTTGGGGATTAAACTGAAGAAATACAAATATCACGTTCTATTTAAAAATAGAGTTATCATAGAGTGACTATTTGGAAAAAATAAGTGATGTAAGATTGAGAGGGAGCTTGGATGTTAATACTCTATTGTATTGATGTATATTTAGTATATGTATCTAGTAATGTGTATGAGTAAATATTTACTCTAAATTGACAATAATCTATTTAGCTTGTAGGATTGCATAAAAGACTTTGTGTGAATTTTATCCTGTTTACAAAGTTAAAGTATGAATTATAATTAACACCTTGGTTGGTTAGATGAAGTAAAAAAAAAATATTACAAGATCCGAACCCAACAGAAATGTCGAACAATGGGATACTATAATGATCAGCGAAGGCCACATTATGGATTATTTAAAATGAAACCAAACAAGGCAATTTATCGCACATGATCATGTTTTCATCGCAACTACTCTATATGTTCCTGGTATGTTATAAATCATGGGTGTGTGCAAGAAGTTGAGGGTCTCTTTTGGTGCATTAGATGCAATACAAAACTAAAAAAATAGACATCCATCAACTTGCATGGATATTTTGAGACACTTACACAATGAATCTTGCAATCAGTAAAAAACAAGAAATGTAGGAAATTGAATGACCTTTCCAAATATATACATTTTTTTTCTATTGAAAATGTTGTTAACTATCTAAAGTTAGATAAATTTTAATGGGCACTTTTTATTTTTGGGACAAATTATAAGGTATATGTTTTTGTGGGTGTAGTGTC
>LPNX010340619.1:91730-166730 GCA_001517045.1 Pseudotsuga menziesii | reverse complement strand
GAGCTTAAGGATGACGTTTCTATAAGGGGGAATGTATGTAATAAACCACATTAAGAAGAATAAATACATAAACTAAAGCAATAAGAATGATGAGAATGGAATAATAATAATAATTAAACTTAATAATAAATAAATTAAGAAATCTTTAAGAAATTATTAATTAAGAAATTAAGAAAGCCTTAGCCGTGCACCCACCCCATTAATTGTGTTTAAACATATTGTGTGCATGTTTTGGTTATACAAATCGCGTACGCGTTTTGACTCTATATAACACGTGCACGTTTTGGGACTGTTAAAACAGTGAATTCTTTTTGTCCAAGAGCAACTTCACTCTGTTTTTATGAAAATCCGATTAGCGCGCATTTTTTTTCAAGAGCACGAGCTTTCCTGTGGAAATACTCACAATTTACACATTCTCCATCATTAATTTTGTTATGCAAGTGCAGCATTGAGGACATCTTTCATGGTTGAGGTGCACACATGATAAGATATCAAGCTTCAATGTCATTTCATGGTGATGGTGGATATAACTTTCATTTGCTTATTATTCAAGAGAACCAAAGGTAAATTTTCCCATTCATTATTGTTTTGATGGGAAATATGAACAATTGAGAAGGAAGATTGAAGCACCTTGAAGGATCAATAATTATAAAGCAAGTTAAGGGTTTGAAAGCTTGTAATTGAGGAGCAACAAAAACAAACTATATTGACATTGATCATTGTGGTGATGGGGAATGTACGTAACCGAGGAAGAAAATCAGCAAGGAAGAAGAGACCTCAAGAAGTCATCGAAGAAGAGAAAGAAAAGAAAAGAATAGACATGATGAATCGGAGGATTTCTTTGGAAACTAATCCAAATCCAATTATAGAGGATACGACAGTTCATCCTATTAATCCAGCACAAGAAAAAAGGAAGCATTCACCAGAGGGACCTTCAATTTCCACAATAGTTGTTGAACAAGCACCCCATGGAAGTATTCAAGAAGCAAAACGTAGGTGCTCATTAGGGGATGTTTCAAATCCCACATCAAGTCAAAGTGATAAGTTACCATCTCAAGACGAAGCTCCTGAAGAGGCGTTGTACATGGAGCCTATTGTTGAAGAGGCATTGGACATGGAGCCTACTGTTGAAGAAGAAAATATTAACCGGACCATCGATGAGGATGTTGGACTTCCACCATCCAACTACCAGGAAGAGAATGAAGGACAACAAGTTGCTACTGAAACACCAAAGCGTATTGTTGATGAACTATATGATAGAAATCCAACCCCCTTACCTCCATTAGAAAGCACATGTTGAAGAACTCTGAAGTGTATACAAGTTGATGAAGGACTCCTCAATTCCATTGAAGGTACGCTATCTAAACGTAGTATTGCTTATCAAACTCAATAGATACTAAATAAATATTTTGTTTCTAAATGTGATGGAGATAAATGTAGATTATTTTTATCATTGTTAAAATCTAGGGGCATGAATATTGTTAGAAAATCGTTAGGGATAAAGATGATAAATCCTTCTGGACCAAGTTCTCATATAGTTAAAAGCTTAGTAGATGCCTTTGGTAAAATTGGTAAGAACACACGGTCAAAGGACCGCAATGCGGCTCGTCGTGTGTTGTCACAAGCAATTGTAAATAAGAACACCAGGGTCCTTCATTTTCTCAAGCCTACTTCTAAACTAGTTAATTTGAATGTAAAAACCCTCCATAGGTATTCTATTAGAAGAGAACATTTTGACACAATCGCCCAGACAGATTTTTGGGCCTTTATTGGTCGGTTGCCACGTCGTGACATGAAGCTAGTTGATGCAGTAAAGGGACTATTGCAGAGTTTTTGGCATGATCACACAAGGCCTTCTTCAAACCGAAAGGATGTACTAAAACTGAGGAGGGGTTCAAAGGACCATGAACCACATATTAAGCATCTTCTTGATACAACACAGACATAACTATATGAGAATATTAGGAATGAACATAGACAATTGAATTTGGGGCAAAGATATTTTGAAAAATGTAAGCGCTAGTATGTTAGAATAAATACTCTTCGTAAAACTTGTTGTTGTAGATACCATGTAGAATATGAATATTACTATGAAACATTTTTGTACATTCGTCATGTGTTGCATACTAACCATGTGTAGGATTGCTCCTTGACAATACCACCGACCTCATCAAGAGAATTCATTCATAGTATCATGTGCAATAGGCCTGAGGGGCAAACTTACTATGCAAAATCCTATTTGGATGTAACTTGCTCCAACTATGCTGGAATGTCATTATTGAGCCAATGTATGCACGAGACTGGAGACAATGAATTTGGGAATATGGTTATAGACATGAAAAGTTTCAAATATATCAGCTATGAAATAGTCCCAGGGAAAGAAAGAAAAAAAATACAATTGGTGACATCTCGGGTACATGCATTTATCTATAAATTTATGTTTGAACAGTTGCATTTTATTCCTTACTTACAAAAAAACCTGATATTAAGACCATTTTGTGTCAACAGGTACAAGTTAGTGTCTTCGTCAAGGAATTTATTGAAAAGACATGTCAATATGTTCAGCATGTCCACTTGGCATGATGGCAGGATGAGAAGTTTAGAATATGCAGAGATACATTTCCTCGTGGTACTATACTTTTAGTTGTTGATTTTGCTGAGAACTACACTCTGCAACCTAAAAATGAAATCCAAAGTCAGTATTATCACTATGAGCAGGTTTCCTTGATGGTGCATATCACATATAGGCATGGCCCAAATAGCAGTGAAGAGCAAAGAGAAATTCTAAAAGAATATCACTTCTACATAAGTGATGATAGGTGCCATGAATTCCACTATGTACATCATTGCTTCATCATGTTCTATGATCATTTGAAGGGCATGAACATACAGATGGATCGACACTGGATTTGGTCTGATGGATGTGTTGGTCAGTTCAAAAATGTACACATATTTCAATGGTTGTGTTCATTGCATAAAAACTACAAAGTTCCAGATATGTGGAACTATTTTGAGACTGGGCATGGTAAAGGAGAGCATGATGGAGCCGGAGCATGTGTCAAAACATCCCTACGAAGAGAGGAATTGAAATTATCTACAATATCTACTATTCAAAATGCTCAATCTATAATTAGGTGGTGTACGTCAGTAATGGGAGAGGAATTAGCTATGCGAGTAGAATCCACAAGAAAGAGACATGTGGAGATATTTTTTTGGGAGGTGGTAGACATAGATATTTCACATGCATGGGAATGCAAGACTATTCCTGGGACTCGTTGCTTTCATTCGGTTCGAATTTATGATAACCCAGTATTTGAAATTTGGACCAGAAAACTCGCTTGTTTTTGCCCGCCTTGTTGTGATGGTGACTAGGATGTGTGTGAATCATTGGAATGGGTTGCTGGATGGGATCGCAAATCACTTCCACTTAATCAGCGTACAATTTTTGAGTTAACTCCGTTGGAAGAAGACCAATCATTTATTTCTATAGATTTTGATCATGTATCAGACCTTGTACAACCTAGTATGATGCATTTCATTAACATTTTTTTGTTAAATTTACATAGTCTTGAAACTCACATTAATGGCCTTGTATCACATGGAAAATATTTGATCATATACCTACAATCATACTATGCAGGACACATATACGCAGTGGTTGCCTCAAAAGATAGTGAATGGGGTGGTGATTACTGGTTGGCACGTTGTATAGAGGGAAAGAAAACCCTCATTATGTCCATGACTAATGATGAAAACAACCACTTCCCCATTGGGTCTATGGTTGTTAAAGGTGAATACCTTACACATCACAACAATGCAAGAAAGAAGGGTGGATATGTTTACAGGGATTACAAACCAGGTGCAAGTGTGTATCAATTTACCAATTTAATCATTGGTACAAACCTCCAGGTACGAACAATGCCTAGCCGAAATTCATCGAAGGTACGCTACTTCTTACCGGATACAGAGCACGAGAGACTAATGGAAACCATCATTATAAGAGATGATCTGGAGGGCTTGGTTGTATTATAATAGGTGGGATCTAGCATGATGAGGTATGTATCATAATTTTAATTTCCCCATGTATGTTTCTTATGAATATGTCAATGTTGTGTTCTTGATATGCAAAATTTTCCATAATGTTGTTTATAAATATGCCAAAAGTTCTCTTGTATGTCAAGTTAATGAACATGCCAAATTTTACATATGATCAATAAACCATATATATCAATCATATGAACATTTCAAGATCTCATTCACATGATATACATAACATTAGAATACATACATGTACCTCTGTAGGTCATACCTATCAAAGTTCTTTGTAGGCTCTCTTACAGGACTAAAACCCTAATTTTTTAAGTAGGTAATAGTGTCAATGTTTTCAGCCGATATATACAACTAGGATGATGGAAACAAGATGCCACAACGATAAACTTATGTTTTAAGGCTTGTATAATTTCCTTCTTGACAACTCACCTCTTATACCCGCATCTCCATTGCCAAAGGGGTAGTGCCTAGTAGTGTTGGAATTTCATCTCATTTTTTTTATTGAGAAGTTTAATTTCTACTTAAAAGATAATAAAAGATAATAAGATATTTATTTAACTTTTTTTTTAGTTGATTATGTTTTTTTGAACATTGAAAGTGGAAGAAAATAACCTACTAATATTGACACAAACAACTCAAAAGTAACATGCTTCAACATTATGCATATGAAGTATTCAAAAGTAACATGCGCTAACATTATGCATGTGAAGTAGGTAAACATCATGCATGTGAAGATATTAAGTGATAAACTTAATAAACAAACAAAATTTGGAACCTCTCATGCTTTCGAAAGGTTAATGTTTCATATGCATAATATAAAATTTTGGGAGGCTGACATGTTGGGTCATTGGTGTACTTGAAACTGTGATATTTTAATTTTCAATTAAAAGATATGATTTTATTAAGGAGTTTAATTTCCAATTAAAATATAATAATAAACTCATTTCCTCATGTTTCTCATTGATCATGTATTATAAAAATTCTGAAACAAAACAACATACTAGCAATGACAGCTTGAAAATGCAAAAGTAACATTAAGTCATTGATGCATAGAAACCACAAACAGTGGGGATGTGGTTGGCGTTGCCATATTTTACATGCCCAAACACTCTAGCAGGAGTTGACAGAATTCAAAATTATGGCTCCGTGAGGTTTTTGCGCACTAGGCCCAAGTCCACCAGGTGTCCCTGAACGGTATCTGGAGGTGACCTGCAACTCACCATAGATCGATGCTTGGGCCTTCGATTCCATTGGATTCATGACGTGGGATTTTAGCTTGGGGGGGGGGGGGGGGGGGCTCTCCCTCCTGTCCATTTCCCAATGAACTTCGTCTACGGTGGTTTTTGAAGCTAGGGTTTCTCTCATTAGGGGACAATGCAGTCACGCCAATGAGGGAGAAAGTTGGAAAGCCACAGATGGTGGGGATGCAGTTGGCATTTCCATATTTCCCATGCCTAAACACGCTAGCAGGAGTTGACGAAATTCAAAATTTATGCTACGTGAGGTTTTTTGCGCATCGGGCCCAAGTCCACCAGGTGTCCCTGAATGGTATCTGGAGGTGACCTGCAACTTGCCATAGATCGATGCTCGGGCCTTCGATCGACGAACCGTCGATTCCGTTCGATTCATGATGTGGGATTTTAGCTAGGAGAGGGCCTCTCCCTTTTGTCCATTTCTCTATGACCTCCGTCTATGGTGGTTTTTGAAGCTATGGTTTCGCTCAGTAGGGGACAATGTCGTCACGCCAACGAGGGCCAAAGATGGAAAGCCACAAATGGTGGGGATGCAGTTGGAGTTGCCATATTTCCCATGCCCAAACATGCTAGCAGGAGTGATGGAATTCAAAATTGCCACTTTGTCAGGTTTTTTGTGCACTGGGCCTAAGTCCAGCAGGTGTCCCTGAACGGTATCTGGAGGTGACCTTCAACTCGCCATAGATCGATGCTCGGGCCTCCGATCGATGAACCGTCGATTCCATTGGATTCGTGACGTGGGATTTTAGCTGGGGGGGGGGCTATCCCTCCTTTCCATTGCCCAATGACCTCCATCTATAGTGGTTTTTGAAGCTAGGGTTTCGCTCAGTAGGGAACAATGCAGTCACGCCAACGAGGGCCAAATATGGAAAGCCATTGATGGTGGGGATGCAATTGGCATTGCCATATTTCCCATGCCCAAACACGCTAGTAGGAGTTGAAAAAATTCAAAATTTCCGTTCCATGAGGTTTTTTGCATATTGGGCCCAAGTCCACCAGGTGTCCCTGAACGGTATCTAGACGTGACCTGCAACTCGCCATAGATCTATACTCAGGCCTCCGATTGACAAACCATCGATTCCATTGGATTCATGACATGGGATTTTAGCTGGGGGGGGCCTCTCCCTCCTCTCCATTGTTCGATGACCTCTGTCTATGGTGGTTTTTGAAGCTAGGGTTTCGCTCAGTAGGGGACAATGCAGTCACACCAATGAGGGCCAAAGCTGGAAAGCCACAGATGGTGGGGATGTGGTTGCCATTGCCATATTTCCCATGCCCAAACATGCTAGCAGGATTTGACGGAATTCAAAATTGTGGCTTTGTGAGGTTTTTTGCACACCAGGCACAAGTCCACGTGGTGTCCTTGAACGGTATCTGGAGGTGACCTACAAGATGAGGCCCGAGCATTGAAAACTAGGATTGCATCTAAAAGGTCCCTCATCTTCCATGCAATCCAAAATTTGATCACAACACATGGAATATGAATAATATTTTGTGATTCAAATTTATGAGGAATATGTGTTGCAATCCTCCCTCTGTTTTGAATACTTTTAACAAGTATTAGAAACATAGCCTCTCGACCTTCTTAAAAATGTCCATTATATTTTTGGGAAAATAGCATCACTATCCTACAGGGAAGCATGGTGACTTAATTGAGGGTTTGGTATTTTTAAGTGGGCGAAAAAGCCAGTGAGAACAATGAGATAGGCATACAGAATGTCCTTCCCAAATAATTGAGAAAATTCAAGAAGAACATCAAGAACCAAGGAAGGAAATCATATATGCAAAGGCTAAAAACCCCAGGAACCAAGCTGGTTGAGTGTGGGAAATATGCTCATCTCACATAATTATCCCAACCCAACCTATAGTTTCCCAATGAAATTGATATCCTGCAATATCAAAGGCATTAATAGCCCTTCCAAACATAGAATTCTAAAAAGTAGAATTCTGAGACAAACTCATTGTTTTCTTTGATTAGGAAACCAAATGTAAGGTTGATCATCTGGAAACTCTTGTAAATAGGACCTGGAAAAGATGTAGCATTTATATATATATATATCCAGTCGTTCATGTGTAGAAAATATAGATTCACATGGGGTCTTAAAATCCATGGACGAGTTTGAATAATTTCACATGAAACATTTTAGATGTTTTTAATGGAAACTCTAAAGGATTTTTTTATAATTTATATGAATAGTTTGTTCTTATAGGGTCTAATATATGATTATATTATGAATCACATCGTGATTTCTTTGATTTTATATTGTTAGAGTGGTTAAATTATTTATGAAATATTTGTTTTTGTTTAATATGCAAGTTTCAAAAAAGTTGTAATTTATCTCTTGAAGAAAAAACTATTTTTCCAATTTAGGGGTTGATTTCAAAGTTTTTTGTAATGCCCAAATTTTGGACCTACCATTTATAGGCATGAGCCTATTGATCATAATGATTATATTGATGTTTTATTTTTTGGTTGAAGACCCCATTGCATATGAACATGATGATTTATTTTGTATATTGGGCGTAAGCCAATTGTTGATGATATATATGTATATATATATGTTTTGTGTTGGGCATGGACCCTGAAGCACATGATTGATGAAATGTTGTGTTGGGCATGGACCCTAAAGCACATGATTGATGAGATGTTTTGTGTTGAGCGAGAGGCTCTGGAGCACTTGAGTACTTACATTTGTGTTGAGCATAAAGCTCTAGAACACATGAAAATATAATTGGAAATGTTGGGCATAAGTTCTGGAGCATTCCATGTTGATGTTGAGCATAAGCTCTGGAGCATCGGATTTTTGGCCATTGTATCCCTGGGTGTATCGTACAAGTACATCCTAGCATTTAGTGTTGAACAAAAGATATGGAATTTGCACTATGTTTGTAACTCCTTGTTATAGGCGTTGAGTATGGGCTTTGGTAAGCACTAGGAGTTACTGAAAAGAATTTAATAACTTCCGAGTGAAAATGGCTCGAGAAAAATATTGATCATCATCATACTTATTTATAAGTGATTAAATGAAATTTCATTTTTTTGTATTCTTATCAAAGTACTGAAGAGATGCCACGTTATACGAGGTAAATCCAACATGCAAGGATGTTTAGAGTTGCCTACCCTAGTAGACCTAAACCATCTACCTACTTGACCTTCATAAAGAAGTGTCGTTAAGTCTAGGGATCATGATACATGATGCTTGAAGACAAATGCTAGCAAGTATTTTAATACTATGTACTTTATACATAGTATGTATAAATAATTAATTTTAATTAACTATATAATTGAATAAAGAAAGAAGAGAAGAACCACGAATTACTATTTATTATTAAAGGATTTATAAATAGTGAAATATCTATGAAATATTTACTAGGAACTAGTTAAAAGTTCCTAGGTTAAGAATTGAAAATTACCCCAGTAAATTAAAAAGGGTTAAATCAAGAAATCAAGGATTTCTTTATTTAACTCCCCCTTTGACTGAAAATTCTACCTATAAAGACTCAAGCCAAGCAAAGGCTTGGGGTTCTGATTTTTCTCTTGGAGAATTATTATTCTGCCTATTTTTGCTCTCAAGTGTTTTCTTGGAGAATTTTCTCTTGCAAGGAAAAGAGGATTGATTGAGAACTCAATACCAATTAGGAAACCCTACCTTAGGAGCTCTAAGCTACTTGTATGTTGGAGTCTAGCTTGGGGGGATCTGGATTAGAACCAGGAACAGTTCTGGATCATGGTTGGGAGGAACATGGTAGTTCCCAAGTGATTTGGTCATAAAAAATTAGAGGTTAGATCTATCTTAAATTGATAATGTTGGTTATTTAAAAAGTGTGCAGGTTCAGCCATTAAAGGAGCTTCAGGAAGATAAATTACAGGTATGAATTCTTAGTATGTCAAAGTTCATTTCTACAGTAAATGCTGGTTTCTTTATGAAAAAAACTTTTATATATTTTACTAACCCTAGGTAGTTTATGTTCTGCCTAGATTCTTCTAGGGTATTTATTTCTCTTCAATATTCCTAGGATGATAAATATTATCATAGGCCGTATATAGCTAGGTTCCCATATTTTAAGTTTGATTTTCTGTATTCATCTCATATTCAGAAATTAATACTATAGACTAGGTAAATCAAGACCTCATATTTAATGTTCACCTATTATTTATATCTCTACTGACATATTACATTTGTCAGTAGAGACGTGTGTTCAGATTATAATAGATTTAATCATAGGAGTAAGTTTGAAGAAATAAATATACTATATAGTTACCCGAGGGTATCACTTACAACCAGAGCTATTTTTTATAAGATAACTAAATATACATATAAATAAAACTATTAGGTATAAATA
Source organism: Pseudotsuga menziesii (assembly GCA_001517045.1). Classification (NCBI taxonomy): domain Eukaryota; kingdom Viridiplantae; phylum Streptophyta; class Pinopsida; order Pinales; family Pinaceae; genus Pseudotsuga; species Pseudotsuga menziesii. The sequence continues at coordinate 157,083 of LPNX010340619.1, read as the reverse complement.
TTTATAAAAACTATCTATGCATTTATTTCTAAAATTAAATAACCCATCTAAGTCCTTTCAAGGTCTGTAACCATATAACAAATTACATTAAAAATACTCCACATAAACGAAACCACATTATAAATAATCAAAGGAGGCATCGTGACCATCCATGTGGTCCTTTGCAATTATCTGATCATAATTCATCTAACATAACCCACGGTTCTAACTATCCATCTATACATATCCATAAATGTTTGGCTTAGGGAAGACCCGGGTTTTATACTATTATTTTCACACCAACAAAAAGATCCACAGTGTTGGCCCTTTCGGCAACAACCTGCGAACAGGTTGCAGTCTCACCCGAAATAGCTATGGGGTACCGCAGAATCAGGTTTCTATAAGCAAAAGAGGGATATTACTATACCTTTAGCCTTAACAACAAATATTTATACAAAATAGAGCTTCAACATTCACTTAATTAGCTTCGCAGTTTAGATAAAAGAACGTTTCTTGCTTAACCCTTAACTGGGAATTCACAGTGAAGTTAATATTCAACAGTTATATTACTTTAGCATTCACCTACTTATCAAAAGCATAAAAACATAACAGCACAAAAATAACAGAACCACCACAACACAAGATATAACGTGGTTCACCCCCAGTGTAGGGGCTACATCCACAGAACTGTGTTTATATTCAACTCTTTACAAAATCACAATTCTGATCTGCACACTCAGCTGTAGATCCTCTTAATCACCCAGAACTACGCACTCAGCTGCAGATCTGCGCACTCAGCTGCAAAACCTTTCTTATAAAAACCCTCTGTGCACTCAGCTGCAGAGGTCGTCCACGCATACAGCTGGGACTTTACCTTACACCAAAATAGGCCTTCGCCTCAATTTATCATCATAATAGAACCTACTATAACCTTACCTGAATTCTTTACGTAAGTGCCTTATTTATACAAGTGCACTATTCCAATACCATGGACTTAAACCATGGGTACCCGCAAATCATGGGACATTTAAAAAAAGAGGGACTTTGACTCAACCCCGACACCCCTAAGACTATTTTGAGTCACAACTCCACTTACAAGCTTCCACAAAAACCATGGAGTTACCAAAATTAAGGACCGTTAAGGCGCGCACCCCAACAGGCTCCTAAGACTCACCAGTGTCCCGTCCCGGGACACTCTGCTGCTTGTCTGGTGTGAGAATATTGTTGGTGAAGATAGTAAACTGCTTGTGGAGGCTGTTCCTGATATCATCGGCTGCTTTCTCCTTCTCTACTAACTCCCTTTGCACTCTGTCGAGTTCTGTATCCATTTGCATCTCTGTAAGCATCATCTTTAATCCTCCTGCCGTCTTTCTCCCTTATATGCCTGCCATCATCGTCATTCCTTCTACTAATTCTACCACTTCCATGGCTTGCTCTATTCATTCATCCTTAGCAGACTTCCTGTGTTCCCTATGACCGTCGCTCATTCTGCTATCTTCCTTCTCGAAATATCTTTCGGCTTCATCTTTCTCTTCGTTCCGTTTAGAGCGAACTTCTGCCTTAAATTTATTTCTGGTTGATCGTGTATGCATTGGTTGCTTTGGCACTGGGGGGGTCTCTTCGCGGGGTGCAGATGCAGGTAGGTTGCTCATAAAATTCTGCAGACCCTTCGGTCTGAATTCTCTCATCATTTCCTGGTCTTCGCAATCAGCTGCTATGGGCTGAACTATAAAACTCAAGACAATGCGTAATGCGAAATGCGCAAGGTGTCTTCTTAAAGAATCCAATAATCAAATATGTCATGATTATGCATCAAAGATACCAAATCTGATCAAACGGAGGTAGATCTTGTCCACACAGTGCTAGATTTCCCAAAATCTCATCATTACAGGCAATTAAGGAATCTCACATGCCGGCACCGCAAAATCTAATTTTTCCCAACGGTCACATTTTAAGCTGCGACACACCTTTCTTATTCGGCACAACCACTAACTTTAGCTTTGCCACAATAAATACCTTCGAAAAAATATTGACCATCGACCCATCCTGACATAAGCTCCAACAGAACTTCGACCTTCAAACTTCGATAGCCTTCGACACTTTTTAAATTTGAGAACAACTTCATTATAGTCTAGTACCCAATTTCAACTATTCTTGGTACTTAGACTCTCCTTCTTGCTGTTACTTATGATTAGGGGGTCCATGCTTGTCCCTGTACTTCTTTAATCTACTTCCATTCACCATGGAAGGTAAAATTTCTCCATTCAATTTAGTTAACTGGACTGCACCACCATCGGTAACTTTTTGAACTATGTATGGTCCTTTCCAATGTGTCTTGAACTTACCTGGGAACTTCATGAATTTACTGTCATACAAGAGCACAAGATCACCAATCTGGAATTGCTTCTTCTTAATGTGTCTATCATGCCATGCTTTTTCTCTAGCTTTCTGTACTTGTTGTTGGAAACCTGCAATGAATCTGTCGTCTTCGAGTTCTAGTATATTTTCCAGCCTTTCTTTCAATATAGCTGGGTCATCCATCTCTGTGAAGGAATATATTATGAGGCTAGTAAAAATGTACTCCATGGGCATATCTACTTCTTGTCCATAGACCAGCCTAAAAGGTGTATGGCCTGTCAACTTCTTGCAAGTGGTTCTATAAGCCCATAATACTGCTGGAATTCTAAGATCCCAATCATTTATATTAACATTGCAAACCTTCATCGGAGTGTGCTCAAGGATCTTGTTAAAGGCTTCGACAGTTCCATTTTCTTGAGGATGGTAGGTAGTACCCTTCTGATGATATACTTGAAATTCTTCAGTCAATGCTTCAATAGTCTTATTTAGAAAATGTGATCCTTGATCACTCATAAGAATTCTAGGACACCCAAATCTTGACAATATATTATCGAAGATGAACTTCGCAGTTGTAGCAGAACTACAGTTCTTGACTGGTTGAGCTTCGGCCCAACAAGTAAAGTAGTCAGTTGCTGTAATAATGTATCTTGCTCCAGATTTCTTTGCAGGGGGATTGATAGGTCCAACAAAATCAATAGCCCACTTGTCAAATGCTTGTAAATTTACATATGGAACCAGAGGCATCTCATCCCTTCTGGATGGTTTGCCTATCCTCTGACAGATATCGCAGCTGTGGCAATACTCTCTTGCATCCTTATGAATCATAGGCCACCACAATCCAGCTATCAGAATCTTCTGAGCTGTATTTTTTGCTGTAGTGAACGTCTTATCTAGCTCGATCCTGACTTTTTCTTTTATACTCGGGGTTTAGCCTATAAGGGCGTTGTTTTACAGGCTTCACATCAGGTTTCAAAGGGATTTTTATCACTCCTATATCACCAAGGATACCTTTCATTTCTGAGAACTTCGTCGGAAATAAGTCCTGATACTCATGGAGAAGTTGGGTCACTTTGCTCACCATTTATTCATCCCAATAATCTCCAATGGTAGCATACTTAGGCATTTCTTCTGATCCAATGTTTACTTTCCTTGTCTTCAAGGGATGAGTCACTTCAGGTGCTTCGATTACTGGTCCATGTACTTTGCAGTGTCCTTCTGACTCAGGAATGTTAATGTTGCACGGGCCATCATCCTCGTCAATTGCAAGGTTATAACATTCTACTGCATTAGCTTATTGTTCCTTCCAATCAGGTTGGTACTCTGCTATTTCTTTATCATCAAACACCTTAGTATGGATCAACCTAACAGTTGCGTCCAAAGTAAGGCAAACCTCATTAATAGCAAATGTGAGCACAAAACTATCAACAAGACTATCCCAACTTACAGTGCCATGGCGAAGCTCCACCTCCGCATACCAGTTCTTTGCTACAGGTTCTAGAGTGTGTATAAACCTATGTACCCATTCTTCACAAGGTACATGCTTCCATGCTTCATAGCACTGCTCCAAATGTTCCTGAGGGCTAGTCTTACCATTAAATCTGCTTCCCACCTCCTGAGGTTGATCCATGAATCTCAGGCGAAGGAAATTTTGACAAGCTCCCCAACTAGGGTTATACTTTTTATGACCATTCCACCATCTGGAAGCTGTGGCTCTAAATACTGAATCTAGAGCCTCCATTTTTTGTGAATTTGGTACCTGCTCTGAGAATTGTATATTAAACTCTTCTGGTTCTGTCAAGCCATCAAATATAGGTAAGACTCTTTTCTGTGAGCCAAGCCATCTGAGAGACTTGGTAATTCTTTCACATCGATGTCCATGTAGTTCATAAAGTCTATTCTGCCAATTCTCTAAGCCTTCATCTGAATCAGTCATGCAAGAACTGTCACACTTCCAATACATTATACCTTTAGTAGTAGGGTTAACATAGTCTTCTTCTTTAGCTGTGATGTTGTAAATATGATCCAAAACATCCTGATCTTCATCTGTGACTGGCTCTGTGTACCTTTCTCCTTGAGAAGGGTCCAAGGGTACTATGACTCTCAAGCCTTTTCCTTCAAAAGTCATATGTCTGTTCTTAAGGTTGATTACTGTAGAATTTTCTATTGCCCATTCAATTCCTAGCAAGGATGGATAGGGGTTGCTATCATCAATTATTTCAATGACTTCAAAATCTGCTAAGGTACTGACTCCATCAATGTCTACTGGGACACTAGGGAATCTTCCTAGGGGCACAATCTTCTATTGATTGGCTAATCTCAACTATATAGGGGACCATTGAAGGGTAGGTTTTCCCATTTGTTCCCATGTCTTCTTAGTTAGGACATTTAATTCTGATCCCAGGTATAAGATGATATCAGTCATGTCATACTCTCCTATCTGAGGATGCAATCTCATTTCTCTTCCAGTTCTTCTAACTCTATTAACAGTTTTTTCTTTACCAGAGCTTCGCTAAGGTTCGCAAGAAGCAATAACTTTCTGTAACTCATTTAAAGAATTCTGATTTATTAAGAGCTTCATACAACTCTGTAAAAATGATGACAGTGTACTTACTTTATCCGTCGAAGCTTCTTGAGACTGTAACTGCTGTTGATGTTGTTGCGCAGGTGCTACTGATGTGCTCAGATCAGCAAAGTCTTTTTTGGCTTCCATAAATGTTTCTTTTTCTCTTTCAACATCGAATTCTGTGATTTTCTCTGGGGTTTTACGAACCCGAGCCTCGTCAAGCTATTTCTCCTTATTCTGCACTTGCGTCGTAGCTCCACTCCTTGTAATAACGTTAATGGCTGGGACATGTCTTTGCTCTACAATAATCATCTGAATATTCCGAGTAGGAGCACCATTTCTTTCTTGTATCTTGGCTATCAGCTGTGGGCATTGCTCAATGACATGATCTACTGCTCTGCAATATCAACATGTCGTAGTTGGGTTCTAACAGTCTCTAGCTACATGTCTTGCCTGATTACAGTTATAGAAAACAACCTGGCCTCGACTTCTTCCAGGAATACCACCACGACCATGACCTTCGAAACTACCTCGACCACCGTGGTAACCATATCCATCATTGCATTGTGCATCGTTTTGTACCTTTAAGCATCATATGTTCGCTCTCTCATGAGGTCAAAGCTACGACATTCATCTTCGTTGTGTCCAACTGACTTACAGAACTTGCAATAAGGATTCTTAGGTACTTGCACATATCTCTGCATCAGATAGCAGTATTCAGGTCGATGCTGGCCAGTTGTTCTACAGATCTCACAATATAGAACATTAGGGTTAAACGGGTTTGGCGCACCAGTATTCAGGTAATTTCTTAACACAAGACATTGTTCCTTGTCGTGACCTTCTGTCTTACATCGTGTACACCAAACCTTTTCGCGAATAGATTTCCCTTTCTTCATGTCGCGAAGCTACAAAGCCATTTCTGCCAACTCTGCTTGTATTTGGGCTATGCCAGAATTGTCTTCGACAGGAGTTGTTTCAAGCTTCATAGCAATTTCCAAAGCCTCTTGCTGATCAACAACCTTCTGTTGCATGAGTGGAGTTCTGATATGAGGTAATAGGGATGCAATGAACCATTCTTTATGCTACGCTGGTCCAATAGTGAAACTAACTTGATCCAGCAGAACTTTGAACCTCTGATCAAAGTCCCAAACTGATTCACCTCGCCTCTGCTGAATCTCTTTCAGTTCAGTTATAGAGCGTGACTCTGATTTAGGCTTCTTGAACTCTTTGATCATTGTTGTTTTGATATCAGCCAAGACATGGTTTTGAGTACTGGAAAACTTCATAAACTAGGTCAAAGCTCGGTCTCTAAAATAAGTGACCAGCTGCGCTCTTCTTATATCTTGATCCATAATGTTCTTAGCAGTCCAAACAGCTTCACATAAGAACCAAAACTGCTTTGGATCCTCTGATCCAGTTCCTTTGAAGACTGGGAGCTTGATATCATCATTCATATTGGCCATAGTGGATCTAGGGGGGGGAGAAATTACTGGGGTAGACTAACCTGCGACAGGAATACTCGGGCTAGGGTTACTATCAGACTGCGACGGGTTCTCAGGGGTAACAGATCTTTGCTACGAAGTTATAGGAGGGTTTCTAATAGAAGGGGTTTCTTCAGATTCAGGGTCTTCGGGACTTAGTGGGGTATACTCTATATTCTGGCCTAGGGTATAGGATTCTAGGTTTCTCTTGTATCTTTTACCGCTTCGAAGAAAACCACTTTGCTCGTCGAAATCACTTTCACTTCCAAACATAGGTTAGTAGCAAATAAATCTAGCAATTTGATTCTATAAGTAATATGCCTTTTTCAGCCAAGAGCATTTTAATTTTCAAACTAAATGAATTTAGGTACTTACCCCTTGGTCCTTTGAAAAACTGTCGTTCAGCTTCCCTGAAGGAAGTACTTGTGTCGATGGCAAACTCTGTCACAAATGCTTCAAGGGTTCGCGTTGTCCAGAAATCAACAGCTCGTGATATCGCGTTGTTCACCATTTTCAATATGTTAATTCTTGCGGGGGTCCAGTCAGGAAACTGATCTTCCTTGAAGTTTGTCTTTCTTTCTGTCAACCCTGAATAACCATTGGTGCAATTCTATGTGGATACTACCAAAGAAAATTTCATAAATATCAGCAAAAATGTACCTTTACAAGAATTCGTCTCAGCTACGACGAGGATCCTTATTTTCTTGTTCTGCAAAGTTCAGATAGGTAGCTTCAACCTAGTCACCGATTTATTTTACTGATGGTCTCCAAAACATAGCCCTCCAGGTACGACGTAGATCCCTCTTGAGCAGATACTGAGTTCAACCGGAAATGGAACCAATTTGTTGGGCTTAGGGCAGACCCGAGCTTTATACTATTATTTTCACACCAACAAAAAGACCCACGGTGTTGTCCCTTTCGGCAACAACCTGCGAACAGGTTGCAGGCTCACCCGAAATAGCTATGGGGTGCCACAGAATCAGGTTTCTGCAAGCAGAAGAGGGATATTACTATACCTTTATCCTTAAAAACAAATATTTATACAAAATAGAGCTTCGACATTCACTTAATTAGCTTCGCAGTTTAGATAAAAGAATGTTTCTTGCTTAACCCTTAACTGGGAATTCACAGCGAAGTTAATATTTAACAGTTATCTTACTTTAGCATTCACCTACTTATCAAAAGCATAAAAACATAACAGCACAAAAATAACAGAACCACCACAACACAAGATATAACGTGGTTCACCCCCAGTGTAGGGGCTACATCCACAGAACTGTGTTTATATTCAACTCTTTACAAAATCATAGTTCTGATCTACGCACTCAGCTGCAGATCCTCTTAATCACCCAAAACTGCGCACTTAGCTGCAGATCTGTGCACTCAGCTGTAGAACCTTTCTTACAAAAACCCTCTGCACACTCAGCTGCAGAGGTAATCCACGCACACAGCTGGGACTTAACCCTACACCAAAATAGGCCTTCTCCTCAATTTATCATCATAATAGAACCTACTATAACCTTACCTGACTTCTTTACATAAGTGCCTTATTTATACAAGTGCACTATTCCAATACCATGGAATTAAACCATGGGTACCCGCAAATCATAGGACATTTACAAAAAGAGGGACTTTGACTCAACCCCGACACCCCTAAGACTATTTTGAGTCACAACTCCGCTTACAAGCTTCCACAAAAACCACGGAGTTACCAAAATTAAGGACCGTTAAGGCACGCGCCCCAACAATAAACCAAATTACATAACTCAACATCATCACATAAATCCATATATTGTAAATGGTAGCAGGAATCGAATCATGTGGGCATGCAATCCCAGCTTGTTTTATTTATCAAATTACATTTCATTACATTCCATTACATTCCATTAAAACCCTGTTGCCAATAGAGGTCGCGGCATCGATTCCCATGGATTTCAAGACCCAAGGTAAAGCCATAATAAACAACCCATACGTATTATATATACAAACAACAACAAAATCCTATAATTGTTCTCACACAGGCCACGTTGTACAGAATCGTATGCGGGATGTGGTTTTCTAATAAACCCTTTAAATTATAATACAGAGTCCAATTCCTTTAAAAACAACAAGTGCCATCGAGGGTTTGCATACCCTGGCCTCCACGAAACCCACTAATACAAAGTGCTCACATAATTCACCGCCTCGGCCAAATAACATTTTAATACACAGTCCAATTTTCACACGAGAACCAAACAATGTAAACAAATAAACTACAAGCTATCGTAGCACTGTGGGAAGGCTCATGCCATTTATGACATGGCCTTTACCCACACTATCGAATTATTACATTAACAAAACAAATCAATAGCAATTACACACAGAGCATTCGATAAGGCGCATGCCTCTGTTTTTAAAACCCCAGCCTATTTAAAAACAATACCCAATACAAAACGCAGAAAGAAATCGCATACATCACATATCAAGTTTAAACATTACATTTATAAAACCAATACTTATATCTATTTACACAGAGATCCCAATGTCTATACACAGTCGCCATTAAAGGTAGAGGACAAGGTTTTACGTAGGCGTTCCAATGGGCTATGGCACCATTTCCAGTAATGGTACAGCCCATGCCTATAAAATCCCAAAACCAAAAAATTAATGATTTACATAACTGAAACAAAATAATACATAGCTGAATGGCCTAAGAATCAAGTCATGACATAAAACCTCAACATTAAAAATACCCAAGTCTGTATTCAAAGCCCGAAGGTGAAATCGAATTCACTACAGCATCCAACCCCAACCAACCAACCAGTCGAAACGTAGCTATTCCCACAGGATTGAAGGGTGACAATCATAAGCTTGATTAGCAGGCATACCATGGCCATGAATGCAATGCTTGGAGACAACAGTTTTGTAGCCACACTGCCCTCCATTCCTTTCGGCACGTGTAAGCAAAAACAAAAAAATGGGGATGAGGAGTATGCCATCCTTTCCAACTGTAAACAAAACATTGTGCAAGCTTATAAATTTATGTAGGAATACCTCACAATCTGTAGGTCACCTCCACGACCATCCTTCTGTGCAAATCCAAAATGACGAAACCCCAAATGACAATGCAATGCACATCCATCGTGAGCCAAGCCTAAGGGGAAGGCTGTCACATTTTTCAACGAGAATTAAATGCACTAGGCTGGAGTCCATTAACGATTTATCAAACCCACTCCCATAGTCAATCCTTGTTACAAGGTATCGTTTAATACCACCCTCCATACCAACGCTTAAACCCTGGAATGTATGGTTTATACCATATATCATGTCACCCCAAACTTTAAATATCAACGTTAACATAATACAAAGCTTGCACTATGATAGTATTACAATAATAATTAGTGATAGGTTGTGCTAGTCCAAAGTCTAAGAACCCTTGCTTAGGTAAGTGTATAATGTTTAGTCCATAGGTTTAGAGCTTAGGGTTTTAATACCTTAGTTACAAGGTGTTTATGATTAAGCACCATGGCATACAAAGTATGCCATGATAACCTCTTAGAATATCAAATCCAAGGCTCTGCCCTTCAAACCAACATAATATCCTGCCATTAAAAGAACATAAGAGATGTTAAAAAGTATAGTAAAAATATACACAACACGAAAAAGATATTAATGACATCTACAATGACGAATTTAAAACAATAATGAAGAATAATCAATGTATGGGAAATTTAGCCGTAATAGCTAAATTGATGATAACAACGCTTACCAAGTTATAAATCCAAGTCGACAAGCAGCATAACAACTAGCAACGGGTCCTCTAGGATCAAGACGGTCAAACACACTTTACACCCGATTCCTTTGCAAAGTAATGAACTATGTAAGTAAAGGAGAAAAGTGCCTTAGTTCGATTGAACTAAGTAAGTCTGCGTAACCAAGTAATACTTTACCTCTTAGATCGTCATGGGAGAATTAGTCCCGCCACACCACCACTTTATTCCCATCAACAAAGTTAAGTTAGTTTATACTTAATAAATAGAGTACACATGTGCAGGAGTAAAAAAATGAACTATACAATTCATTAATTCACCAACAGTAATAACTAAGAGGTACAAATAGTTTAAATAACAGAATTAAGACATAAGAAGTAAACATACTAATAATCACTGAATGCGTAAGAGATTAATAAGATAGTATGAGCAGTTTCTTAAGAGATCGAAAGTTTAAGGAGCGCATGTAATTCCGCTTGAGTAATAATTAATGATCCCCGTTGGGTAGTTTTACTAGCCTCTAATTTTTTTTTCTTCAATTTTTGGGGACATTATAGGTGGTATCAGAGCCCAGTTTCAATACTGAGAGACTTATGGGTGCACAAGGAATTCATGTAGAGAAAATAAAGTATGATAAGTAATCTTTGTTACTAACATAAATTTTTGCTGCTATTAAAACTTTTTGTGTTACAGGAAAATTTTTACAGCACTATTCAGTTTATGAACACTGAGGAAGAAAATGGTTGGTAGGAATAAATGACCACCCCCACTCCGGAAGTGAACTTGGTGGTCGAGCTAAAATCTGATGTGTTGAAAACTTTGCACAGTCTTCAAGTTGAACTGAAAAGTTTCAGAGAAGAAAGTCTAAATGAAAGAAAGGAACAACAAGCTATAAATGAATTAGCATTATTGTGTAACATGATGGGAGGGAGCTTGTAAGGTAAACCTACTCAGTCCGCCAATATATCCAAAATAGAACCGTACCATGAGTGTACCAACAGCCCAAGAGAAGCAGAAAAAGAAGGTTCACTTGAAGCAACTAAAGGAGATCATCACAGTTCCGCTAGTAATGACTCACTTTCTCCATGGAGAAAGAGGCAAAGAAGTGATGACGGTCTTCAGGGGGGAGTTTCAAAAAATAAGATCCCCGACCTATTAAGGTGAAGTAAATAAGGGAGAAAAGGCTGAAGAATGGTTGTTGGGAATGAGTAAGTACTTCCAGGTTCATAACTATTCAAGTGTGATGCAGGCTAGGGTTGCCATATACAACCTGAATGGTAAGGAAGCAAGATGGTGGTGCGATTTAAATCACACTAAGAAAGATGAGCTAGGAAAACTTCTGAAATATTTTCCAAGAAAAATACATGTCAGAAAAGTTCTTCAACCGCAAGGTAAAATAGTTCCATGAACTGCGCATGGGGTCCATGACTATGGACGCATTTATAAATAGATTTCTACATCTGCTACATTATGTACCATATATCAAAGAAGAGAAGGTGAAGATCCAACAGTTCCTAGGATGTCTTCCTCCTAACTTTTGGGACAGGATAGAATTCGACATGCCAAAGACACTAGATACTGCACTACACAAGGCCTGACTCTGCTATGAGCATGGGCATTTATGGCAAGAAAACTAGAATTGAAACAGAGAAAAGTCTAGAAAATTTTCTGATAACTCGCATCCTTATAGAAAGCAAGTCTGGGTCAAACCCGCATCCTTATAGAAAGCAAAATAAAAGCTTTCAAGCAAACAATAACTTCAACAAAACTTGTACAAATCCTTATGTACCAGCTTCTAATGGTAATAAGAAAGTGGAAAGTGGAGCCAATGCTACCCCTTTAGCTATCAAGTGCTGGAAGTGCAACGGGTCGCATTATTCCCGAGATTGTAAGAACAAGAATAATGGAGTCTTGCATAACCTGCAAGAAGAACCTACCATTGAGGATATAGCGGGAACCTTGCGAATCTATGAAGCATTAGATAGCTGACAGGCAGACCATCAAGCTACAATGGTCGAGATTAAAGGTAAGATATTGAACACCTTTGTTTCAATACTTATTGATCCCGATGCTTGCTGGAGCTATGTTGCACCTAAGATTGTTGATTTATGCAAATAGGAAAAGTAAAGCATGATAAGCCTTCTCTGGTATAGCTAGCCACCAGTACGAAACGAAAGCTTTCGGAATTTGTTAAATAATGTGAAGTAGATATGAATGGTTTCCTTACTAAGGTAAACCTGAACATCCTACCTTTAGGATTGTACGATATTCTTATTAGCATGTATTGGTTGGAACAACACCATGTCATGCTCGATTGTCTACACACATCTATCTTGTGTACTAATAGCCAAGGGAACCAAGTAAAGGTTCAAGGCATCCCAAAGAAAGTTTATGTAAGACAAATATCTGCCTTAAGCGAAGAAGTGTGTTATGAAGGGCTGCAAGTTATTTGCGGTGAACATCCAAGACGAAGAGTCAGATAGAGAACAATGCATAGAAGACTTCACCGTTCTTGAAGAATTCAAGGACGTGTTTCTTAAGGAAATTCCTGGATTACCTCCGAAACAAGACCTAGGCTTTTCCATCGAATTGACCCGAGGATCAGTTCCAACCTCCAAAGCCGCTTACTGCATGAGTGCACCAGAATTGGTGGAACTCAAACTGCAGTTGCAGGAATTAATAGAGAAAGGGTATATCCGACCCATTGTGTCCCCTTGGGGAGCACCGATTTTGTTCGTAAAGAAGAAGGACAATACGATGCAGATGTGCATTGATTGTCGTTAGTTGAACAAAATTACTGTAAAGAAACATTGCTCGCTCCCTACGATCAATGATTTGTTCGACCAGGTGGGAGGAGCCAAAATCTTTTCAAAGATTGACCTGCGATCTAGGTACCATTAGGTACAGATCCGAGATGAAGATATTCCCAAGACCATTTTTCGTACGAGGTATGGGCACTAGGAGTTTGTAGTGATGCCATTCAGGTTGACCAATGCACTCGCAAACTTTATGTGTATGATGAACAACATATTTAGTAAATATCTTGATAAATTTGTACTAGTCTTTATTGACGACATTCTAGTTTATTCCAAGAATAAAGAGGAACAGGAAGAACACCTTCGCATAGTACTTCAAGTGTTGAGAGAACACCAACTCTATGCTAAGTTTAGTAAATGTGATTTTTACCAACCACAAATACAGTACCTAGGTCACATCATATCTGAGGTAGGAATAGTTGTGGACCCGAAAAAGATTCGAACCATAAAGGATTGGCCTACTTCGACTAGTGTCGCTGAAACTAGGTCCTTTTTGGGTTTAACCAAGTATCATCGAAAGTTCATTGAGAACTTCTTGAGAATCACTTGCCCCATGATGGCTTTGTAGAAGAAAGAAAACAAATTCTTATGTACTGACAAGTGCAAAGAAATTTTTCAAAGGCTTAAGCATATTTTGATGACCGCACTAGTGTTGCGGATTGCGGATCCCGATGGGGATTTCGTTGTATGCACGGATGCAAGCAAGGAAGGAATTGAAGGAGTCGTCTTACAAGACAACCATGTGATCTGTTATGAATTGCAGAAATTAAAAGAGCATGAGTAGAATTATCCCACGCACAATCTTGAACTAGCGACCATTATCCATGCTCTGAAGATGTGGAGGCCCTACCTCATGAGAAGGAAGTTCCTTCCAAAGACTGACAATATGAGTCTAAAATATTTGTTCAATCAACCTGATCTGAATGTAAGGAAAGCTAGATGGTTGGCTTTCCTAGTGAGTATCACTTTGAACTAAAGGATATTAAGGGCAAAGAGAACAAAGTTGTTGATGCTTTGAGTCGATGAACTCATATGATATATGAGGTGACCCTGAGTCAAACTAATGCAGATTTACATGAGAAGATTAGAATGGCCAATAAGATTGAACCGTTCTATGTGGAAATCCTCAAGAAGGTCCAGGAGGACCGATTGTTTCAACAATAGAAGGAATACAAGGTGGATGACTCTGGACTACTATGGTCCAATGATAGATTGTATGTTCTAGATGGAGGGGACATTCGGTCCAGCATCCTCACATAATTTCATAGGGAACCCTACTCGGGGCACCCGAGATATAAAAAAATGATATCTATCGTTAAGAGACACTTTTTTCTAGACTAGGTTAAAGGCCAACATTGCAATGTTTATTGCAAAATGTCAGGAATGCCAGCTAGTTAAAGCTGAGCACCAGCATCCTTTAGGATTGCTACAGCCATTGCTCATTCTGGAATGAAAGTGGGAGGTTATCAGTATGGATTTTATTACTGGCTTACCGAAAAGGAAGAAGAAAAATGAATCCATCATTGTAGTAATTGACAAGCTTTCAAAGGCAGCACACTTCATTCCCATGAAATTGACCTACAAGGTTGTGAACATTGCCGATATCTTCCTAAAATATATATTCAGATTGCATGGGATATCCAAAGCAATTATCTTAGATCGAGATGTTATGTTTATAGGAAAATTTTGGAGATATTTATTCTCTGGATTAGAGACGTAGCTGAGTGTTAGCACTGCTTATCACCCGTAGACGGATGGGAAAACTAAAAGAGTAAACCAAATTGTTGAAGACATGCTTCGAATGTATGTCATGAAAAACCCCACCAAGTGGGAGGATTATCTGCACCTTGCAGATTTTGCATATAACAACGAGTATCAGGCTTCCACCAAGATGAGTCCTTTCGAGTTACTCTATGGAAAGAAGTGTAGGACCCCGGTTACTTGGGAGAGTCCGGTGGATCGGCTCATGTTAGGGCCTGACCTGTTATTGGAATTGGAATAGTTAGTTACCAAGGTCTAGGGAAACCTTAAAGAGGCACAAGACCATCAGAAAAGTTATGCAGATAATAAAAGAAAAGATAAAGACTATCAAGTAGGTGAGCATGTCTACTTGAAAGTAAAAGCAAAACGGATCTCGTTGATCTTGGGTAGGTGTGGTAAGTTAGCACCTAGGTTTTGTGGACCTTTTGAAATTTTGGCCAAGAAAGGACCAGTGGCTTATGAATTAGCATTACCTGCACACGTAAGAGTTCATAATGTTTTCCATGCATCTTCATTAAATAAATATGTTTATGACACTAAGCATGTCATTGATTGGTCCTTATTACAGGCGGAACCTGAGTGGGAATTTTCCCCTGAGCCTTTGCATATATTGGACAAGAACGAAGTGCAGCTTCAGAAGCGCACTGTAGTCCAATTGAAAGTGTAGTGGAAGCACTTTGAGGTAGATGAGGCTACCTGGGAGAATGAGGCCACCATGAGAAAGGATTACCCCGCCTTGTTTCATGATATCATTCAGAGTCCCTAGAACACCAGGGACGGTGTTATACTAAGTAGGGAGGGATGTAATGTCCTGAATTTTGGACCTACCATTTATAGGCATGAGCCTATTGATCATGATGATTATATTGATGTTTTATTTTTGGGTTGAAGACCCCACTGCATATGAACATGATGATTTGTTTTGTATATTGGGCATAAGACAAATGTTGATGATATATATATGTATATATATGTTTTGTGTTGGGCATGGACCCTAAAGCACATGATTGATGAAATGTTTTGTGTTGGGCATGGACCCTGAAGCACATGATCGATGAGATGTTTTGTGTTGAGTGAGAGGCTCTGGAGCATATGAGTACTTACATTTTTGTTAAGTGTAAAGCTCTGGAACACATGAAAATATAATTGGAAATGTTGGGGATAAGCTCAGGAGCATTCCATGTTGATGTTGAGCATAAGCTCTGGAGCATCGGATCTTTGGCCATTGTATCCCTAGGTGTATCGTACAAGTACATCCTAGCATTTAGTGTTGAGTGAAACCTCTGGAATTTTCACTATGTTTGTAACTCCCTGCTATAGGCATTGAGTATGGGCTCTGGTAAGCGCTAGGGGTTACTGAAAAGAATTTAAGAACTTCCGAGCAAAAATGGCTCGAGAAAAATATTGATCATCATCATACTTATTTATAAGTGATTAAATGAAATTTCAAATTTCTGTATTCTCATCAAAGTACTGAATATCTACCATGTTATACCAGGGAAATCCAACATGCAAGTATTTTTAGAGTTTCCTAGCCTAGTAGACCTAAACCATCTACCTACTTGACCTTCATAAAGAAGTGTCGTTAAGTCTAGGGATCATGATACATGATGCCCGAAGACAAATGCTAACAAGTATTTTAATACTATGTACTTTATACATAGTATGTATAAATAAATAATTATAATTAATTATATAATTGAATAAAGAAAGAAGAGAATCTCCACCAATTACTATTTATTATTAAAGGATTTATAAATAGTGAAATATCTATGAAATATTTACTAGGAACTAGTTAAAAGTTCCTAGGTTAAGAATTGAAAATTACCCCAGTAAATTAAAAAGGGTTAAATCAAGAAATCAAGGATTTCTTGATTTAACCACCCCTTTGACTGAAAAGTCTTCCTATAAAGACTCAAGCCAAGCAAATGCTCAGGGTTCTGATTTTTCTCTTGGAGAATTATTATTCTCCCTATTTTTGCTCTCAAGTGTTTTCTTGGAGAATTTTCTCCTACAAGGAAAAGAGGACTCATTGAGAACTGAATACCAGTTAGGAAACCCTACCTCAGGAGCTCTAAGCTACCTGCATGTTGGAGTCCAGCTCGGGGGGATCTGGATTAGAACCATGAACGGTTTCGGGTCATGGTTGGGAGGAACATGGTAGTTCCCAAGTGATTTGGTCATCAAAAATTAGAGGTCATATTTGTTTTAAATTAATAATGTTGGTTATTTAAAAAGTGTGCAGGTTTAGCCATTAAAGGAGCTTATGGAAGATAAATTACAGGTACGAATTCTCAGTATCTCAAAGTTCATTTCTAGGGTAAATGATGGCTACTTTATGAAAAAAACTTTTATATATTTTACTAACACTAGGTAATTGATGTTTTGCCTAGATTCTGCTAGGGTATTTATTTCTCTTCAATATTCCTAGGATGATAAATATTATCATAGGCCATATATAGCTAGGTTCCCATCTTTTAAGTTTGATTTTCTGTATTCATCTCATATTCAGAAATTAATACTGTAGAGTAGGTAAATCTAGACATGCTATTTAATGTTCACCTATTATTTATATCTCTACTGACATATTACATTTGTCAGAAGGGACATGTGTTCAGATTATAATAGATTTAATCATAGGAGTAAGTTTTAAGAAATAAATATACTATATAGTTACCCTAGGGTATCACTTACAACCAGAGCTATTTTTATAAGATAACTAAATATACATATAAATAAAACTATCAGGTATAAATATTTATAAAAACTATCTATCCATTTATTTCTAAAATTAAATAACCCATCTAAGACCTTTCAAGGTCTGTAGCCATATAACAAATTACATTAAAAATACTCCACATAAACGAAACCACATTATAAATAATCATAGAAGGCATCGTGACCATCCATGTGGTTCTTCGCAATTATCTGATCATAATTAATATAACAGAATCCACGGTTCTAACTATCCATCTATATAAATCCATAAACCAAATTACATAACTCAACATCATAACATAAATCCATATATTGTAAACGATAGCAGGAATCGAATCCTATGGGCGTGCAAGCCTAGCTTGTTTTATTTATCAAATTACATTTCATTACATTGCATTAAAACCCTGTTTCCAATAGAGGCCGCAACATATATTCCCATGGATGTCAAGACCCAAGGAAAATCCATAATAAACAACCCATATATATTATATATACCAACGACAGCCAAATCCCATAATCGTTCTCACACAGGCCACGTTGTACAGAATTGTATGCGGGCTGTGGTTTTTAAATAAACCCTTTAAATTATAATACATAGTCCAATTACTTTAAAAGAAACAAGTGCCATCGAGGGTCTACATACCCTGGCCTCCACGAAACCCACTAATACAAAGTGCTTGCATAAGTCACGGCCTGAGCCAAATAACATTTTAATACATAGTCCAATTTTCACACGAGAACCAAACACCGTAAACAAATAAACTACATGCTATTGTAGCACTGTGGGAAGGCTCATGCCATTTATGACATGGCCTTTACCCACACTATCGAATTATTACATTAACCAAACTAATCAATGGAAATTACACATAGAGCATCCGATAAGGCGTATGCCTTTGTTTTTAAAACCCCAACCTATTTAAAAACAGTGCCCAATACAAAACGTGAAAGGAAATCACATACACCACATATCAAGTTTAAACATTACATTTATAAAACCAATACTTATATCTATCTACACAGATATCCCAATGTCTGTACACAGACACCATTAAAGGTCAAGGATAAGGTTTTACATAGGCGTACCAATGGGCTATGGCACTATTGCTAGCAATGGTGCAACCCTTGGCTATAAAATCCAAAAACCAAAACATTAACGATTTACATAACTGAAACAAAATTACACGGAGTCAAATGGCCTAAGAATAAATTCATGGAATAACGCCTCAACATTAAAAATAACCAAGTTTGCATTCAAACCCTGGAGGCAAAATCGAATTCGCTACAGCATCAAACTCCAACCAAACAATTAGTTAAAACGTAGCTCTGCCCATAGGATTCAAGGGTGATAAGCATAAGATTGATTAGCAGGCTTACCGTGGCCATGAATGCAATGCTTGGAGACAACAGTGTCGTAGACATGCTTCCCTCCATTCCTTTCGGCACCTGTAAGCAAAAACAAAAAAATGGGGATGAGGAGTATGCCATACTTTCCAACTGTAAACCAAACATTGTGCAGGATTATAAATTTATGCAGGAATACCTCACAAGCTAGAGGTCTCCTCCATGGCCATCCCTCTGCGTAGAGCCAAAATGATGAAACCCCAAATGATAGTGCAATGAACATCCATTGTGAGCCAAGCCTAAGGGGAAGGCTATCACATTTTTCAATGAGCATTAAATGCACCAAGATGGATTCCATTAACGATTTATCAAACCCACTCCCATAGTCAATCCTTTTTACAAGGTATCGTTTAATACCACCCTCCATACCAACGCTTAAACCCTGGAATGCATGGTTTATACCATATATCATGTCACCCCAAACTTTAAACATCAGCGTTAACATAATACAAAGCTTGCACTATCATAGTATTACAATAATACTTAGTCATAGGTTGCGCTAGTCCAAATTCTAAGAACCCTTGTTTAGGTAAGTAGATAATGTTTAGTCCATAGGTTTAGAGCTTAGGGTTTTAATACTTTAGTCACAAGGTGTTTAGGATTAAGCACCATGGCATTCAAAGTATTCCATGATAACCTCTCAGACTATAAAATCCAAGGCTCTACCCTTCAAACCAACATAATAAATTGCCATTAAAAGAACATAAGAGATGTTGAAAAGTATAGTAAAAATATACATAGCACGAAAAAGATATTAATGACATCTACAATGACGAATTTAAAACCATAATGAAGAATAATCAATGTATAGGAAATTTAGACGTAATAGCTAAATTGACGATAACGACACTTACCAAGTTATTAATCCAATTCAACAAGCAACATAACAACTAGCAGCAGGTCCTCTAGGATTAAGACGGTCAAACACACTTTACACCTGATTCCGTCGCTAAGTAATGAACTGCGTAAGTAAAGGAGAAAACTTCCTTAGTTCGATTGAACTAAGTAAGTCTATGTAACCAAGTAATACCTTACCTCTCAGATCGTCATGCGAGAATTAGTCCTGCCACTCCACCACTTTATTCCCGTCAACAAAGTTAAGTTAGTTTATACTTAATAAACAGAGTACACATGTGCAGGAGTAAAACAATGAACCGTACAATTGATTAATTCACCGACAGTAATAACTAAGAGGTACAAATAGTTTAAATAACAGAATTAAGACATAAGAAGTAAATGAACTAATAATCACTGAATGGGTAAGAGATATAAGACAATATAAGTAGTTTCTGAAGAGATTGAAAGTTTAAGTAGCGCATGTAATTCCGCATGAGTAATAATGATCCCCTTCGGGTAGTTTTACTAGCCTATAATTTTTTTTATTTTTGATTTTCGGGGACATTACATTTTTCTAAACAACAGTATGGGATGTTTACACCATGGCTCTATTTTTTACCCTAAAAAAAACCATGTATACTGGTATCAACATTTTTCTGTTTGGGGGGTGTTTTTGGTGTTTTTTATGCAAAAATCGTCGTTTTTATGGCTATAGTTCTCGTTCTTAGTATAAAGTTCTCGTTTCATAGTATAAGTATTTACTCATTCCCATCATAACTTAAGGTCAAAATTTAGAATATTACAGTAATGTTTGGACTTTCACACTTTATTTTAGAAATAAAATTTCAATATATAATGTTTTTTTAATATGTTATTTACAAATATATGGTATAGTTTTTCTTGAATTTATGTGAATCGTCACTTTTTGGAAAATAATATGAAATAATATCATTTTTAGACAAAAAAACTCTGAAAATCCATTGAAAATGGTTTTAAATGTCTTTATTTTCTGGATTTTTTACAATTTTGTTAATAAAAATGTCTTATTTTGTCCATAAAAATGTCTTATTTTAAAGAAAAAATTGCAATATATATATGTTTTTCATTATAATTTGCTTCTAAATGTATGTTATTCTGTTAAATTTCTAAAACCCACACTTGAAAATAGAAATTAAAAATATTTTACGAAAAAGATGAATCAAAGGACCCAAAAAATGCCTCAAAATTAAAATGTGTGATACTCGTATCAAACCTTTTTGAAACAGAAGTAAAAATAGATAATAAAATTAGGAGAGAGAAAAATGGAATTGTGTGAGGTTTCATAGTATAAGTGGTTTATCCAAAAGCTATACAATTCCTTAAAAGTTTAAATTTTTTTTTCAAAAACTCGCCAAAAAATTTAGGTAACTTGCAAATTTAAGAATTAGTATGAGTCGCTAAGGTTTCTACACTTTGAAAATATTATGGAGACTTAAAATTTTCCCTTTTCAAAACAAAATTGAACACAGAAAACTTTCCTCTTTCAAATTTGAAAACCTCTAATCTTCCATCAATTTTTACATCATGAAACTCAAAATCCTCTTCTTTTTCTTCCCTTGATATATATCGTTTCTTTTATTAATTGACATGACAAAAATAAGAACTATGATTAATACAAACTATGACTAACATGAATCCTTAAGTAAGTACATGATTGAGTTCCTATCAAGATAGGAATGTAAACTATATGTGACCGATAAAAATTATGATTTATAAGATCTAGGACACAGTTCTTGACAGACTTCTTGTCGGGACAAGAACAAGAATTTGATCAGAGTTCTTGTCAATCATAGTTTCCTTCAGTCATAATTCCTTTGTCAAATATACTATAGTTCAAAGTTCTTGTAAGTCACATTTCATTATTCATTGTTCTTGGTCATACTTTTTTAGACACATATCGTTTCATAAAGGTCATATCAGTCATAATTTGTCATAGAAAAACATCTATGGAACTCTTATATGTGAGGATTCCTTATGTAATTTCATGACCATAATTCTTGTTGAAGAAATATGAAAAACAAGAACTATAAAAATGTTATTTGTTAGTCATAATTCAATCATGTTCTTATTGATACGAGTTCATTTGTTGGGTATATATCCCAAGGATTAAGAAAAAAGGACTTGGTCAAAGTTCCCATTGATTGAAATTCCTAGGGCATAGCACTCTTTGTCACAATTTTTGCTAGTCACAGTTCCTTTATCAATTTCTTCTCAATTAGATTTCCTTTTCTATTCATATTTCATGTCGATGTTAAAGTTCATAATTCCCTAGGAAAATTAATTTATTTCCAAGTTCTTATTGGTCATTATTCATTGGATCAAAAACCCTATTAGTTAGATCTCTTCTTGTTAATATTGGTCAATTCTCTTGGCGTTAGTGTAGATAGCTCATTGATTATAAAATTGATGTGTCTTGAAACCTACAACCCAACTAAGATATATAAGAGTGAATCGACGTCATAAACAATGTTCACTCTATGTAATTCTTTTTCTAGATTGAAACATGGTTGGACTACTAAAGTGCATAATTGAAATGAATGCTAATGAAATACAACCATATTCCCATTGGAACAAACCTTTACATATATAACTGGATTTTATCAATGTTAAATGATTTCATTTGTAACATTAAATATTTTGAAGTTGTATAGGAACTTCATTATCATTTCCCATTTCAAACAACATTTCACACCAAAATAAACTAGTAATCATCATGCTTCCTAGTCAGTATTTTAAAAAATCACCTTGATTTTGCTTGCTCAATTCAAATTTAAGCTTGTACATGATTCTTCCTCTTTCTACCATAAGACATAAATATATTAAATACCCAAATTCAATTATAAATTTTTTTACATATTTCTCTACTTTGTAATCACCTCACTTTTTTATATTAGTAATATATATCTATATCTATATCTATATCTATATCTATATATATATATATTTCATCTCTTTTTATATCTAAAAGGTTAGATAGATTCTTGCTTTCTGAAAATTTTCTTTCAGGATCCTTAATTTTTAAAACATGAATCGAAGTAGGAGGTTTGTCAGACCATCTCCTAGTTCTCCTCCAAATTCAAAACCTAGAAACAGAACCGGCATCCCTGTTCAAATTTAACCCTGCTTGGTTACTAGAGGAAGACTATTGTAAGCTGATAGGAGAAACATGAAGGCCGCAGGAGGAAAACCCTAATATCATCTTCATGAAACAACTTTCAAAAAATTTACAAAATGTTAAGAAGGTGACAAAACCCTGGGATAGGGTTTACACGGCTAATAAATAGAAATAACTTAAGGAAGTAGAAAACTCCTTAACATAGATTTATGAGAAAAACAACTCTGGAATTTTTACAACAGAAGAATTAAAGGAGGTAAGGGAAAAGGAATTAAAAAGAGAAGAACTGTTAACTAGGGAGGAGGAGCTACTACGGCTAAAAAGCAGAGCTATATGGATAAAATAAGGAGACAATAATACAATTTTTTTTCACAACTTCGCTAACCTTAGAAGGTATTAGAACACGATCTCGACAATAAAGGACATGAATGGGGTAATGGTTAGCTCCCTTAAAGAAAAAACAGAAGCGGGGGAGTGGTTTTTCAAAAACCTATTCAAGGAATCAGAAGGCTGTAATACACAAGAAATAGTGAAAGTCATTAATTTGTTTGCAAGGATGATAAGCGAATAAATGAACAAATCCCTAAAAGAAGAAATTACAGAGGAGGAGTTGGAGAAAATTGTGTACTCCTTTCAGAAAGGTAAGAGCCCTAGTTCGAATGGGCTCACTATTGAATTCTTTCAAGGGTTTTATGACCTAGTAAAAGAGGACTTATTGAAGGCTATGCAAGAGTCACAAAGGGCCGGGAAATTCTTGGGAGATCTGAATACCACATTCTTGACTCTCATCCCCAAAAAACAAAACCCTTCCTCCTTTGAAGAATTCAGGCCAATATCATGCTGCAACATGGTTTATAAGATAATCGCTAAGATTATAGCTCAAATGTTAAAGCCAATTCTGAGCAATATCATAACAAAGGAACAATTTGGATTCTTGTTCAATCGACAAATTCATGATGCGGTATCCCTTGCATAGGAAGCAATTCATACCATCAGGAGGTCCAAAAGCACGGCATTTGCCTTAAAACTGGACCTCTCCAAAGCCTATGATAGGGTTAACTGGACCTTTCTAAGGCTAGTAATGGTTCAGATAGGGATGGATCTGGAGGTAGTCAACTATATGTTAGTTTTTCAACATTAAGCTAGAATTATTAGGATCTTTAGCTAAGAGAATAACAAGTAAAACAATCAAACACAAGAGACAATGAACATAGTTTTTTTCCTCGGGGAAACCATAAATGGAGAAAACCCCGCAACTTCCTTAGAGATAGAATTAGCACCAAAATAGAAAATACCAATACAGTAAGTGATCTCCCAACAACAGTAACCTTCTTCTTATCTAGCCCCAGTGTCTTCTCCTTCCTCAATTATGCGCTACACTTGAGTGTGTATGAGTTGTATACTAAATAAAGAACTCACCTCTCTATTTATACTAATCTCGGCATGACTAAAACCCTACTAGGGCCGACCTCTACTAGGAGAGTCTAATAACCCTAGTGCCCCGGAACTACAGGGACTTTAACCCTTAGACAATCGGAGGGTTACCCACTATGACTTGACATGACTTGTTTACATTATAGATCCTCCCGATCGGAACATCGGGGCATGACAACATGACTCAATTACATAATAGATACATCTCGGAATAAACATCAGGTTAGAAGACATACGATACATAGATGAATACATTCCGAATTTACAAATACATCAACACTCCCTCTTAACTAGGAAGGTATTCTTTCGACACAATTTTCAGCACTAGTCTTCTTCTCTGCATCAACTGAATCATCTCATCATCTTCAAGTATTCTTAGTCTTCGAGTCTTCTTCGTCTTCGAGTATTCTTCATCTTCGAGTCTTCAAGTCATATTCTTCTTCAAGTCTTCTTCATCACGGGATCTACATCATCATGACTACTAGCTCATGACTACTAGATCATCACTCGATCTGGATCATCTCATCTGGATCACTTGATCTGGATCATCGAGTCTGGATCATCATCACAACTAGATCGTCACTTGATCTGGATCGTCATCAAGTCTGGATCATATCATCTGGATCACTTGATCTGGATTATCATCAAGTATGTATCATCATCGTATGCTATCTCATAATGGTGCTATCTCGATTCTTCTCATCATAGGAAGTTCTACAGGATCAATCCTATAGGCCTACCATTCCTGTAGGTCTTCATCAGCGCTTATATCTGACACTTAAGTCAGAATGGACCGCCCAGCTCTTACATCTGACCTCATCTTGTCAAAAAGGCACGTCCAACACTCACATCTAACCTCATCTGTCAGAAAGGCCTAGCACTCACATCTGACCTCATCTTGTCAGAAAGGCTCAGCACTTATATCCTACCATGTGCAAGCACACCACACCGGAAAGGCTCTACACTTACATCTGACCTCATCCTGTCAGAAAGGCACAACACTTAGAGTTGACCATGCTTGAAAGCACTGCATCAAAAGGGCTCAACACTTACAATCCGATCATGCACGAAGCACCGCATCAGAAAGGGCTCTGCACTTACAATATGACCATGCATGAAGCACCGCATCGAAAAAGGCATGCACTCACATCTGATCATGGAGGAAATAATCCTACCATCACATCAGAATGGACCCCAGTCCCAGATTGAACTACCTAGTAACTGACCAGGTGCCTCCATTCCCAGAATGGCAGTTGCCCTTACATCTGACCTACTCGTTAGAATTTCCAACACTCACATCTGACATGGGAGGAACTTAATCCTGTAGCCATGACAGAATGGTTCAGCCCTTACATTTGATAAAGTGGGAACACATCCCTCTATCACATCAGAATGGCTTCTCAGTCATAGATTGAGTTTTCCTGGTTGTAGCATCCCTCGCCACCTCGACCTAGAGCTCACAGTGTAAGTAAGCAACACTGTAAGTATCCACTATAAACCTCTGTCAAGTTATAGTTATAATTGATAGGGTTAACGACTCAAAGCTTCGAGCGACTAAAAAGATGATTGGCAATGAATCCGCTAGGGGAAATGTTGAAAAGGGGTGGAACCTTAGGGTAAAAATGAACATGACCTCGTGTCATCAAATTTTTAGATGACATGACGAAAGGGAACAAGATAGAAATCCTCACCCTCGTACTTAGATCCAATAAATAGAAATTTGGTCCCACTCTTTGGGGTTCCTTTTCGCATTTGGAGTAGACTCCTTACATACTTCAATTATGATCTACATTTTAAGAAAAATAACCATTTATTCAAAGCAAGATCCTTATAGCCTCAAAGATTCTTACGAAGGGTTACACATAATTAATTACCAATTTTTAAATATAGGAAAATCCCATGACTTTTAGACCTTAATATTTATCAATGAGGATACTGTGAGATTTCACCCTCTTTTCAAGAGAGAAACGCCTTGAGAATCAAGGAAGTTATAACTCGGTGTAATTAACAAGCTTACCCATTTTAAGTTAGGGTAATTGGGCTTAAAGGCTTAAGCATTTCTTATTTTTATTTTACAACCTTATAGAGATTTTCCTTAGGGAATAAAGTTTAATTTTGTCTTTGTAATTTTAGCAAAAATGGTTGGTTCGGTGCATGCCTGTAATTCAGTACTGCACCTCTAAGAAAGGGTAGTCTGCCTCAGCAAAAATGTTGGCAGATTCGGTGCATTAATTTGTGGAGTGTTATGCTTCGTAGAGAGAATCATTAATGATTTTATTTTGTTGGGGGTTTTTAGCTCTATTGAGGGGGCTCCATCCTATTATTCTCTATGATATTACATAATGTATAACCCAATAAACGCAGCGCAGCGCAGGAAGGCAGGAGGTTATCTCGGCCCAAATCCACTTGTATATATATAAGGTATCGTCATTGGAAAAGGGAGGGGGGACGGAGGAGGACGAAGGAATGCACAGGGATAGAACCCAGTTCTTTTTGTTACTGCGTTGAACGGCCTCAACTGGGACTGCACGTGGGGTTGAGTAAGCATTTTTTTGTTTTCTGTTAAAGAAACCCTTTTGGCTTTTTCTGTGAAAACCTTTTTGTCATCTGCTATGATAGGCTGCGTGTTTGTCCAGTTAGACTCCGTTTGCAATGCGTGATGTATGAACATAAAACTCAGCTGTGATTTGTCTTAATGGACTGCCTGTGTCTCCATGATAGATGAAGATAGAATCTAGGCTGTGATTTTGTCTTGATAGACTTCTTTGCATTGGATTTTTACCTAGTAATGGCCAGTGGGTCAAGTTTGTTTCTGAGTTGAACCTAGAAAGGAAATTAGCATTTGGATGATGGTATCGATCTGGTATGAAACCACAACTGATGCATTAGTCGAGAGATGGGATCACGCTGATTATAATTATTTTTATTGATTGTGGGAAAAATTATGCTGCTACCCCGTTCCCTAGGCCATCTGGTCCCCATCTGCGTCCTGAAATTTATGTCTACCAATCGTTGCCCATGATTTATCTGGTATATCGCTATTGATGAATTCATGAAGTTTCAAATGATCTAATATTGGGACGCTGTTGAAAATAGAGTTTTTACTTCATAGGTCTGCATTTTCCCTTAACTATGGCAGATCGTGGGTTTGTATGAATGTGTTTCCAAGTCGGTATTCTTTCCCTTAACTGTGGCAGATCACTAGTTTATATGAATGTTTTTCCAAGTTTGCGTTCTACCTTAACTATGGTAGATCACTGGTTTCCACACTACACAGCCGGCGATTCCCTTTGAATGTGTACGATTGATAGTCCTTGGTATGTTCGTAATTCATTTAAGCATATGCTTGAACAATCTCAGATCTGCATTGGGGTATTTTTTTAGTAGGTATATGTATCTTATGAATGCTTAGATCTACCATGGGCATAATTCCAGTGGTTAACTACGATCTGCGCTAAGTCCTCTGAGTGAATAGTCTTATGTGTGATTCTGCATAAAGCCTGCTTCTATCTCTGGTTGAATAAATTTAAGCATAATCTGCAGTCTACATATCTGGAATATGCCACGATTTCTCTATATAGAGGACACATAACGTTTTCCTCTTTTCTGCCTGCATAGGGAAGGGTAGTCTACAAAATCATTGCACCTTATTTTTCTATTGTAACCTTGTATCATAGGATGGCATCACAGGTTGAGAACGTGACTCTGTTGCATGGACTGATACAGTCAAAGGTGTGCCTGTCTTCTAAAAAGTCCCTCGAATGCGATTTGAGGTATGCCAAATTAAGTCTGGACCAAAGGCTTCAATATTTTTTTTGTTTGACTAAACCCTGGATTTATGTGCTTTTAATGTGAGGAATTGTTGCGTTAGATGTGGACTGAAATTCTGCTACCTTTTGTGATTTGACGTGCTTTGTCTGAATGCATTTGAATTCTTACCTGATTCCAATTACCACTTGGTTTTGGTGGGTGGTTTGCATACCTCATATTGGGTTAATATTCTTTCGGTCATGACGAAATATAGCTTATGCGTTTTGTTATTTTCTTGTTTTAAACCTTTGGTGCATCTTCGCTAAACCGGAAAAGCGAGTTGGAGTAGACAGCCTCCTTCATATCAAGGATAAGGTCTATTAATTCAGAGGTTAAGGTATACCGCCAGTGTATGCGTTTTGTCTTTTGCTGGAAATATTTGGTGTTTTTCCATTTAACCGGAAGGGCGTGTTGGATTAGACAGCCTCTTTCAGAATGAGGCCAAGGTTTGTTAATTTGGATTTTTAAAGCATACTGCCTGTGTGTATGTTTTTGTGTTTCTTTTATTTATTTATTTATTTTGAAACCCTTGTGTATGTTCTCGGTAAAAACTGAAGAGGGAGTTGGAAGTGGACAACGTCCTTCAGAACTAGGGCACTATCCATTATTTCGGGTGGCCTAAATTCGGTTTTGCCTCGAAGTCAATTTTGTAAATTTATGATGAGTGTTGAACCTCTGTGTGATTCAGATCTACAATATTTATAGTTAAGGAGTCAGTTCTATGGTAAATTGACCTTATTTGTAAGAGACCCAGATCGGTAATGAAATCTTCTGCTTGGATTAGATGAAGCTGAACCTATCTATTGCAACAGGTGACTGTACTACTTAGATGGTAGTTTGAATTAGATATGAAATTTTGTATATGGGCCACATAGGAAATAATGATACCTAGGTGCATACGATTGAATTCTTTTAAGCAATTATAAAGGAACAAATTGTGATCTTTGTTCACATGTTTTTTTGGAATGATAAGCGCGTCGGTACAAGCCTAGATTGTGAACTCTACTTGTTCTTTTTCCATTTTGGTATTAAACCTTCTGCCTTCACTAATTTTTTTTATTGAGCTTGATGTCTTTTGAGAGTGTAAACCTCTACCTTGATGGGGAGAATAGTGGCCTACTTTGAGTTATAGACAAATATGATCATACGTCTCCGTATTGAGATTGGTGTCAAAACAAAAACCATTTGTTTACTTACTCATACATCATGATACTTACAGGGTTACAGGACTTAAATCCATGGTATGATCACTAGGTTATCAAACCTGATTTTGAACTTTGTTTTCTTACTAGGAGAATGTTTGTAAATGGAGTGTGGAAGAAATGGTAAACTCGGTTAATCTACAAATTATTTGTCGTGATATGTATTTAAAGGTAAAACAACGACTTGAGGGATTTTGGAAGGGGGTTATTCTCCATGACACTTTGTCCTAGTGGATTCATTGCCCAAGCTCGGGGGTGACTCTAGGCGGATTAACACACGCTAGATAGAGTCAGTTGGTTGGGTGGAAAGTCGAAGCGAAGCTTTCAGTCGGATCATTCTTTTAACTTAGAAAATGAAGTTTTAATTTGGTTTTAATTTCTATTTAAGGTGGCTAGCTGCATTTATAAAATAAGTTTATATTTTCTCTTGAATAGTTGAATATTTAATGCTAAGTTGTGAAGTGCAGGAAGATGCGGATGATGAAGGTATGGTATGCATAGTAAGCCGTCTTCAGGGCACCATGATGATGACGTGTTGTGAATTACATTAAAGATAATTCTCAAATGATTGTTTACAATGTGCATGAATCTTTCTTAACAAGGTTGCTGCTAACAGATTTGACTCCTCTGTAGTAATAGTGTAAACACATAAACAAAATCTCTACACACATTGGCACCTAGGTATAAGAGGGGCACTACATATAGTATCAGAGCAAAGGTCAAAACACTCGGGCCTATTGGGCTCAAAAATGATTCTACCTATTTCATTTTTGTAAATTGACGATCAAGTTGGCTTGAGATAATAGGAATCTATAACACAAGTACTCTAAAATGCAACAACTTCAAGTAATTATATGTATTGGTTGACCCTGTAATTATGCAGTAATAGCCTCTCCACTTCAAGGTAAGTCCCAACGAGGTAAGTACATAGCTATGATGATATTTTGTTTATTTTGAAGATGTTTTATCCATGATTAAGACAGGTGTATATTATCCTTTTGAGTTGCACAAAATTTTTGGCAAAGATATGGAAGTCTACATAAATGCTAACACCTTTATATACAAATTACTGTTAACTAAGAACAATTGTTTCTGATTGGGGATAATAGTTTTTCATAGGAACTATCGTTTCTCAAGTTTTGGGCCCATAAAGAAACACCAAGAACAGACCCTTGATGCTTCCCATTCAGGTGTGCATAGCAACAGCATTTGACCTTGCGGCCAAACTAGACATAAACATGAGGTAAAAATTTATCATAGAATTGCTATCGTTTTGCTTTGGAAATAATGGTGAATGACGATATAAGATGCTATGTTGCGATCTGTTATAAAGTAGAGCATGGTTTTCTTAAATAATCTCCAATTAGATTCCATTAAATATGAAATGAGTGCTAAGTGAATGCAGGAACCAAATGGAAAAGTTGTGGTTAGATGCAATGTAATATCGGGCATGCAAGAGAATCCTAGGAAATCAGGCTGTGCAAACATGGAGACTATTGATCTTGCATACATACTCATAAGGTACGAAACAAATCTTTCAAAGACATGTAAGTAGATTTACTTATGAACTTGGGCTATAGTGTAGCCAAGGCAAGTAATGAAATATGTTGTGCTTAAGAAATCAATAGAATGCCTTAGTGGTGAAAAGAGTGCACTAGTATAAGGACTCTTATCTGGTGAATGAGAAATAAAGTAAAACGTAACTTATGTTAAAGAGTTTGATGTTCTTTGAAGCAATGATATGATGTGCTGACCACTTATGGAGTGATTGCAGGCGAGAAAAATGAAAGGGTAGGGTTTGGATATGGAAATTCTTTTTACCCTAATGTTAAACGGATGAGAGAATGCAAAGGCAGATGGTGGCTGTAGAGAGTTTGGTTCATCAGGTGTGAACAGGGTTGGGAGGCCCTTAGTGATTCTACACACTTTGATCGTG
Source organism: Pseudotsuga menziesii (assembly GCA_001517045.1). Taxonomy (NCBI): domain Eukaryota; kingdom Viridiplantae; phylum Streptophyta; class Pinopsida; order Pinales; family Pinaceae; genus Pseudotsuga; species Pseudotsuga menziesii. The sequence goes on along the minus strand of LPNX010340619.1, from coordinate 125,881 downwards.
CTTGAAAGTACCAGAAGAAAGTACCGGTATGGTTAGCACATATTTTCCATGTGGTAGGATGAAAAGCGAGAGAGGCTTTTACCTGCAGAAGGCATGCTTCCATGAGGGTAGGACAGGGACTCGGTCACTCACGAGTCTTAACTGAGGGGCGTGCAATGAGGTATTGGCCTCATTCCTCAGTAACCATGAGTCTCTCTACAGCGTGGATTGGACTGAGTTAACATGGTCTCAGCCATCGCACTAACTCCCCACCACAGAAAGTGGGATATTTGAAGGGCATGAAGACGATCATGGCACCCTTGATATCATGGCACCACGGAAAGTGGGATATTTGAAGGGCATGAAGACGATCATGGCACCCTTGATATCATGGCACCACAGAAAGTGGGATATTTGAAGGGCATGAAGATGATCATGGCACCCTTGATATCACCTAGAGAAACAAAAGAAATTATTAAACTATAAGGTTGTAAATAAGTAATAACTAATGAATAAACTTATGACTTGAAAATAAAGTAATGGAAAGGTATGTGCAATACAGGTAAAATGGTATCTATATGTTTCCTTATTGGCAATATAACCGACATGTTATGAAAATTGTATGGTGTTAGATTCCTGAGTTTTACATTGTTAACAATGTCGATGTAGTAGACATTCATATATATGCTTCAAATTGTAGGTTTGGTGACCTACTCCCACTTGTCAAGAGGGACTAAAGAATATAAAAGAAAGCATTAAGAACCTGAAGAAGAAAAGGAGACAAGGCGGGGAAAACTGGTAACACTGAGGACGGCGTTAATTCAAGGGGGAGAGGATGTAGCATCCCTCGCCACCTCGACCTAGAGCTCACAGTGTAAGTAAGCATCACTGTAAGTATCCACTATAAACCTCTGTCAAGTTATGGTTATAATTGATAGGGTTAACGACTGAAAGCATCGAGCGACTAAAACGATGATTGGCAATGAATCCGCTAGGGGAAATGTTGAAAAGGGGTGGCACCTTGGGGTAAAAATGAACATGACCTCATGTCATCAAAGTTTTAGATGACATGACGGAAGGGAACAAGATAGAAATCCTCACCCTCGTACTTAGATCCAATAAATAGAAATTTGGTCCCACTCTTTGGGGTTCCTTTTGGCATTTGGAGTAGACTCCTTACATACTTCAATTATGATCTACATTTTAAGAAAAATAACCATTTATTCAAAGTAAGATCCTTATAGCCTCAAAGATTCTTACGAAGGGTTACACATAATTAATTACCAATTTTTAAATATAGGAAAATCCCATGACTTTTAGACCTTAATATTTATCAATGAGGATACTGTGAGATTTCACCCTCTTTTCAAGAGAGAAACGCCTTGAGAATCAAGGAAATTATAACTCGGTGTAATTAACAAGCTTACCCATTTTAAGTTAGGCTAATTGGGCTTAAAGGCTTAAGCATTTTTTATTTTTATTTTACAACCTTATAGAGATTTTCCTTAGGGAATAAAGTTTAATTTTGTCTTTGTAATTTTAGCAAAAACGGTTGGTTCGGTGCATGCCTGTAAGTCAGTACTGCGCCTCGAAGAAAGGGGAGTCTGCCTTAGCAAAAATGCTGGCAGATTCGGTGCATTAATTTGTGGAGTGTTATGCTCCGTAGAGAGAATCATTAATAATTTTATTTTGTTGGGGGTTTTTAGCTCTATTGAGGGGGCTCCATCCTATTATTCTCTACGATATTACATAACGTATAACCCAGCCAACGCAGCGCAACGCAGGCAGGTAGGAGGTTATCTCAGCCCAAAGCCACTTGTATATATATAAGGTATCGGCATTGGAAAAAGGAGGGGGGACGAAGGAGGACGAAGGAACACACAGGGATAGAACCCAGTTCTTTTTGTTACTGCGTTGAACGGCCTCAACTACGACTGCACGTGGGGTTGAGTAAGCATTTTTTTTGTTTTCTGTTAAAGAAACCCTTTTGGCTTTTTCTGTGAAAACCTTTTTGTCATCTGCTATGATAGGCTACGTGTTTGTCCAGTTAGACTACGTTTGCAATGCACGATGTATGAACATAAAAATCAGCTGCGATTTGTCTTAATGGACTACCTGTGTCTCCATGATAGATGAACATAGAAGCTAGGCTGTGATTTTGTCTTGATAGACTTCTTTGCATTGCATTTTTACCTAGTAATGGCCAGTGGGTCAAGTTTGTTTCTGAGTTGAACCTGGAAAGGAAATTAGCATTTGGATGATGGTATCAATCTGGTATGAAACCACAATTAATGCATTAGTCGAGAGCTGGGATCACGCTGATTATAATTATTTTTATTGATTGTGGGAATAATTATGCTGCTACCCCGTTCCCTAGGCCGTCTGGTCCCCATCTGCGTCCTGAAATTTATGTCTGCCAAACGTTGCCCACGATTTATCTGGTATATCGCTATTGATGAATTCATGAAGTTTCAAATGATCTAATATTGGGACGCTGTTCAAAATAGAGTTTTTACTTCAGAGGTCTGCATTTTCCCTTAACTATGGCAGATCGTGAGTTTGTATGAATGTGTTTCCAAGTCGATATTCTTTCCCTTAACTATGGCATATCACTAGTTTATATGAATGTTTTTCGAAGTCTGCGTTCTACCTTAACTATGGTAGATCACTGGTTTCTGCACTACACAGCCGGCGATTCCCTTTGAATGTGTACGGTTGATAGTCTCTGGTATGTTCGTAATTCATTTAAGCATATGCTTGAACAATCTCAGATCTGCATTGGGGTATTTTTTTAGTAGGTATATGTATCTTATGAATGCTTAGATCAACCATGGGCATAATTCCAGTGGTTAACTACGATCTGCACTAAGTCCTCTGAGTGAATAGTCTTATGTGTGATTCTGCATAAAGCCTGCTTCTATCTCTGGTTGAATAGATTTAAGCATAATCTGCAGTCTACATATCTGTAATATGCCACGATTTCTCTATATAGAGGTCACAGAACGTTTTCCTCTTTCTGCCTGCATAGGGAAGGGTAGTCTACAAAATCATTGCATCTTATTTTTCTATTGTAACCTTGTATCATAGGATGGCATCACAGGTTGAGAACGTGACTCTGTTGCATGGACTGATACAGTCAAAGGTGTGCCTATCTTCTAAAAAGTCCCTCGAATGCGATTTGAGGTATGGCGAATTAAGTCTGGACCAAAGGCTTCAATCTTTTTTTTGTTTGACTAAACCCTGGATTTATGTGCTTTTAATGTGACGAATTGTTGCGTTAGATGTGGACTGAAATTCTGCTACCTTTTGTGATTTGATGTGCTTTTTCTGAATGCATTTGAATTCTTACCTGATTCCAATTACCACTTGGTTCTGGCGGGTGGTTTGCGTACCTCGGATTGGGTTAATATTCTTCCAGTCATGACGAAATACAGCTTATGCATTTTGTTATTTTCTTGTTTTAAACCTTTGGTGCATCTTCGCTAAACCGGAAAAGCGAGTTGGAGTAGACATCCTCCTTCATATCAAGGCTAAGGTCTGTTAATTCAGAGGTTTAGGTATACCGCCAGTGTATGCGTTTTGTCTTTTGCTGGAAATATTTGGTGTTTTTCCATTTAACTGGAAGGGCGTGTTGGATTAGACAACCTCTTTCAGAATGAGGCCAAGGTTTGTTATTTTGGATTTTTAAAGCATACTGCCTATGTGTATGTTTTTGTGTTTCTTTTATTTATTTATTTATTTTGAAACCCTTGTGTATGTTCTCGGTAAAAACTGAAGAGAGAGTTGGAAGTCGACAACGTCCTTCAGAACTAGGGCGCTATCCATTATTTCGGGTGGCCTAAATTCGGTTTTGCTTCGAAGTCAATTTTGTAAGTTTATGATGAGTGTTGAACCTCTGTGTGATTCAGATCTACAATATTTATAGTTAAGGAGTCAGTTCTATGGTAAATTGACCTTATTTGTAAGAGATCCATATCGGTAATGAAATCTTCTGCTTGGATTAGATGAAGTTGAACCTATCTATTGCAACAGGTGACTGTACTACTTAGATGGTAGTTTGAATTAGATATGAAATTTTGTATATGGGACACATAGGAAATAATGATACCTAGGTGCATACGATTGAATTCGTTTAAGCAATTATAAAGGAACAAATTGTGATCTTTTTTCACATGTTTTTTTTGAATGATAAGCGCATCGGTACAAGCCTAGATTGTGAAATCTACTTGTTCTTTTTCCATTTTGGTATTAAACCTTCTGCCTTCACTAATTTTTTTTATTGAGCTTGATGTCTTTTCAGAGTGTAAACCTTTTCCTTGATGGGGAGAATAGTGGCCTACTTTGAGTTATAGACAAATATGATCATACGTCTCCGTATTGAGACTGGTGTCAAAACAAAAACCCTTTGTTTACTTACTCATACATCATGATACTTACAGGGTTATAGGACTTAAATCCATGGTATGATCACTAGGTTATCAAACCTGATTTTGAACTTTGTTTTCTTACTAGGAGAATGTTTGTAAATGGAATGTGGAAGAAATGGTAAACTGGGTTAATCTACAAATTATTTGTCGTGATATGTATTTAAAGGTAAAACACCGACTTGAGGGATTTTGGAAGGGGGTTATTCTCCATGACACTTTGTCCTAGTGGATTCATTGCCCAAGCTCGGGGGTGACTCTAGGCGGATTAACGCATGCCAGATAGAGTCAGTTGGTTGGGTGGAAATTCGAAGCGAAGCTTTCAGTCGGATCATTCTTTTAACTTAGAAAATGAAGTTTTAATTTGGTTTTAATTTCTAGTTAAGGTGGTTAGCTGCATTTATAAAATAATTTTATATTTTCTCTTGAATAGTTGAATATTTAATGCTAAGTTGTGAAGTGCAGGAAGATGCGGACGATGAAGGTATGGTATGCACAGTAAGCCGTCTTCAGGGCACCATGATGATGACGTGTTGTGAATTACGTTGAAGATAATTCTCAAATGATTGTTTACAATGTGCGTGAATCTTTCTTAACAAGGTTGCTGCTAATAGATTTGACTCCTCTGTAGTAATAGTGTAAACACATAAACAAAATCTTTGCACACATTGGCACCTAGGTATAAGAGGGGCACTACACTGGTAACTGACAAAGTGCCTCCATTCCTATAATGGTAGTTGCCCTTAGATTTGTCCTACTTGACAGAATGGCCAGCACTCATATTTGACATGGAAGGAACCAATCCTCTCACCATGACAGAATGGCTCATCCCTTACATCTGACCATGGAAGGAACCAATCCTCTCACCATGTCAAAATGGCCATGGGTATCTTTACTTTCTCTTGGAGGGAACCTCAATCTAGAGAACACCAAGATTCTCCCTGAATTACTCAAACTTCAGCCTAGCCAATGGCTTTGTCAATACATTAGCTATCTGTTACTCCGTTGCAACATACTAGAGCTTCACTACTCCCCTCTACACCAATCCTTGATATAGTGATACTTGATCTTGATATGCTTTGACTTGTCATGAAACACTGGATTCTTTGACAACTTCACACAACTCTAGTTTTCACAATGTATACAAATAACATCCAACTAGAAATTAAATATATCGGACAATAGCTTTCTCAGCCATACTGCCTCACAACTAGCTGAACAAGCTGCGACATACTCTGCTTTAGCTATACTCAGTTCCACACAGGATTGCTTCCTGCTAAACCAAGAGATCACACCTGATCCCATATTGAAGCAACATCCTAAAGTGCTCTTCCTATCGATGGCACTGCCTGCCCAATCTGAATCAACATAACCCTCCAAGTTAATCTTCTGATTCACCTCATACTTGAGCCCATAATCAACTGTACCCCTCAGGTACCTTAGAATATGCTTTGCAGCAATCAAGTGAACATTTCTCATATTTGTCAAGAACTGGCTCAAGGTGTTCACAGCAAAGCAAATGTCTGATCTCATGTTCGTCAGGTACATCAAGGACCCAATCATCTGACGATACATCATAGCATCAACCGAATCTGATGAAGCATCACTCAATAGCTTTAGGTTCGATGCCATAGGTGTGAGCATAGCTTTGCAGTACATCATCCCAAACCTCTTCAGGATCTCTACTGCATGCTTCCCTTGTCCAAGGAAGATTCCATCTGCACTCTGCCACACTTCCATGCCTATGAAATAATGCATCATACCCAAGTCCTTCATTTCAAACTCGGCAGCAAGCTTTCTCTTTGTATCAGCAATCAACTTATCCATACCTGTCATAAACATATCATCTACATATAGTAGGAGCATCATTGGGTTGCCATATTCAACCTTCTAGTAAAGGTTGGAATCTGCTTTACTTTTGGTAAAGCCCAAACTAGATAGAAAGCTGTCAATTCTGCCGTACCAAGTCCTGGGTTCCTGTTTCAAACTGTATAGGGCATTCTTTAATCTGCATACATGAGACTCTCTGTCATGTGTCTCAAAACTGAGTGGTTGTTCTACATACACTTCCTCTTGTACTACACCATTCAAGAAGGCAGTCTTGACATCCATCTGGTGTATCTTCCATTTCATCACTGCAGCCAGAGCTAGTACTGATCTGATGGAAGTGTATTTGGCTACAGGTGGAAAGGTTTCTTCATAATATATTCCTTCTTTCTGAGAGAAACCCCGAGCCACAAATATTGCTTTATATTTTTCAATGCTACCATTTGCAGCATGCTTGATCTTGTAGATCCATTTGGAAGTTACAACTGACTTCCCTTCTGGTCTTGAGACAACATCCCAAACATCATTCTTCATGATTGATTAATGCTCTTCGATCATAGCATCCTTCCATTATTTCTATTCAGCCACTTCTTCATAACTAGAAGGTTCTTTATCAATGAAATCACATAGTAAAGCTACATACCCAGAGTAGGATCTGGTCCTCTTTCTTTCTCTGTGATTCTCTTCTGGAGCCCCATATCTTTCCGCACCTTGGATAATTTCTTGTAGCCAAGAATTTTTCCTCTTATGAGGATTATTCTCCAGAGGTGGATCTACAGGTCTTTGTGGTTCTTCACATTCTCCAACTTCTTCTTGAGTTTCTTCGTTCATGGTTGTATCATGAATTCTAGGTGCTTCTGCTTCTTCAGGTTCTTCAGCAGGTCTCTTTCTGGATTTTTCATAAGCTCTGTCTTCATCAAATGTCACATCCCTGCTGATTTCAATCTTCTTGTATCTTGGGAAATATATTCTGTAAGCCTTCGAGCTTTTAGAGTATCCCACAAATATACCCTTCTTTCTTGAAGGATCTAATTTTGTTCTCTTCTCTTTTGGAATGTGTATGTACACAAGACAATCGAATATTCTGAGATGGCTGACTTTTGGTTTCTTGCCTGAGAATACTTCTTTAGGAGTCTTGTTCTCGAGTACTCTGTGTGGAGTACAGTTCTGTACATACACTGCTGTTCTGGTAGCTTCCGCCCAAAGATGCATAGGAATATCTTATTAATTCTTGCACATGATCTAGGAACTAAGAATCAATATCATGAAAGAATAATCAACAAATACTCATGAAATGGTGTTAATCGGAATCGAAATTGGTTTCCTTTCTGTATATTTAATAAAAAATGAATGGTTACAATACCAATGTCAAGCAATAGCTTAACTCCATTAAGAATTCAAATACCTAAGGAGACAATTCAAATTCAGTGAGTGAGTCTAGCTTAATTGACACTTAGCCATTCAATCACACTCAGTTAACCACTTAACCAAAACCCTAATTGACTCACCAAACCCTAAATGAAGTCGGAGTGCAATAAATGACTAAATCTCAATTGAAGGATATCAAACACATGTCATAGCAAGCCAACCATCAAGTGCTAGTGCTCCATGACTTCAATGAACCCCGATGAGGTTAACTGAAGCTGAACTGACCATCAGAAGTTGGTGGAGGCGCCTTGTTGACTCCAGATCATTAAATAATAATAATTAATCATTAAATAATATAGTTAATGACAGGATTCACCTTAACTGACTCGTTGAACTGATTGTAACCATCGGTTAGCAATTAGGTGCATTAATGTCACTCAGATCACCACTGGAGTGCTCCAGTTAGCCTCCTTGACTGTAGGAGAAGGCTAAGTTAGCCTCCTTGACTTTAGGTAGGTGTGGGTGTGACTGGATGATGGCAATTAATGCTCCACTGATGTCAATTAATGTCAATTATACTTAGGATAGTGGTTTAACTAGGCCAATTTGACAAAAAGAGTGTGTATGATGGTAAATGTCTCCAACAGATCTTGATCATGAATCATAGCTCTTGCAGCTTCCATGATAGTTCTGTTCTTCTGTTCCGAAATCCCATTTTGTTGTGTATTATAAGGAGTGGACAACTCCCTCTTAATCCCTGATTCTTTACATAGCTCTTTGAATTCATTCGAAGTGAATTCTCCACCATTATCTGATCGAAAGGTCTTGATCTTCTTTTAAGTGTGATTCTCGATCAAGGATTTGAATTCCTTGAACTTGCTGAATACTTCATCTTTATTCTTCATGAAGTAAACCCATGTCTTCCTAGAAAATTCATCAATAAAAGAAACATAATATGCATACCCGCTTAGTGAGCTTGATGACATAGGACCGCATACATCGAAGTGGATGATTTCCAAGATTCCTTTTGCTTTGCTTTCGTTACTTGGAAATTTCTTCTTTGTGTTCTTTCCTTTCGCACATCCTTTGCAGACCCCATCATGTTTTTCTTGTATTTCTGGAAGACCTTCAACATCTTTTCTTGCAAGAGGTAGTGCTCTATAATGCACATGTGCAATCCTTCGATGCCAAATTTCACTTGGCTCTACTATGTCATGGACCAAGGCTTGTTCTGTATGACCCTTCAATTTGTACAAACCTCCTTCTTGTTCACCAATCACTATTGCATCATCAATAGTCTTTCCTTTTGGACACATGATGACTTGACCATCTATGAATGCAACCCTCATTCCTTTTGCATCCAATGCTGATATGGAGAGAAGGTTCTTCTTGAGTCCTGGCACAAACAACACTTCCTTCATTGTTATAGACTTTCCAGAGTCTAGTTTATAGGAAGATTCCCCACTACCTTTTATTGGATATTGGTAGTCATCTCCTAGCTTCACCTTGTGAGGTGATTCATGTTCTGAGAGTTTCACAAAGTATTCCTTGAATCCAGTCATATGTTTGGAAGCCCCACTGTCTATAAGCCAATCGTCACTTCCATGAGTAATGTTACCTGTGAGAGCGGAGATCAAAACATATTCATCCTCGCTTGAAGAATCTTCACTTTTATATCTAGTTCTCTTTGATAAAGGTTCATCATCCTCTACAGCATGAGCATGCTATCTTCTCTTGTGTCCCTTCTTCTTGTGAGAGCTACTTTTTTTCTTAGGAAAATCTCTAGCAAAGTGTCCTTTTTCATCACATTTATAGAAAATGTACTTAGACTTATCTCTAAGCTTTCTAGACTTATCTCTAGGCTTTTTCATCACATGTATAGCAAATGTACTTAGACTTACTTCTGTGATGGCTGGATCTGGGTTTCTTGGATTGTATTGTGAGAGCTTGATCTTCACTTCCCATCTTCTCTTCTCGAGATACTATCCAAGCTTCTTCTTGAGAACATTCTTCCCACAGTCTGCTGAACTTGACTGACTTCTTTCTAGCATAGATCCCTTGAATGAAAGAGTCCCATGTCCTAGGGAGACCATTCAAGGTGGTCATCACAATTTTTGCATTCTCCATTTCTTCATCTACTACTTCCAATTGTTCCTTGATCTGAGAAATCCTTGTGAAGTAAGACTGGATGGTCTCTGCATTCTGGATCTTCACATTCTTCAGTTGATTCCTCAGAGTCATCTTCTGGTTTATGTTCTTCCCTTCAAACAATTTTGTTAGGGCATCAAACATAGCTTTAGGTTTCTTGAGGGAGGACACCTGTGGGATAAGGTGATCCTTGATAGAATCAGCAATGATCCTCTTTTCCATAACCATCTTCTTCTTATGCAAGGCTTTAGCCTCATCTCCCTCTAGAATTGGAACCTCCTCATGGATGTAGGAGTCCAACTCATTTTCTTCGAGGACGAAGGAGAGCCTATACTTCCAGGCTCGAAAGTTATCATCTTCCTCAAGATTTTCATCAAGCTTGGTATGATGAGACATCTTAACTGAGCACCTTAAATGGAAATGCAAAATATTTAGATCTTACCAGGTCAAGATGTCGGATCTGGATTTGGAGCTGAAATCCTACAGTATTGGTTTAGGAGAAAATTAGGGTTTTGGTTTTCCGGAGTTTTGTCCACCCAAATGCCTTGAAATTTATCCATAACTTTGATTTTGGGGAGGAGATCAATCTAGGCCTGGGCTCACTGAAAAATTCCTCTTCTGTGAAAATCCCTAATTTTCGGTAGTAGTGTCGGGTCCAAAACTGAAAAACCTCAGAATTGGATTCTGCTTCGACAGAAAAATGCGCCCTAACGATGAAAGTTATTCCACCTTACTTTTGCTGAAAATCTGTGGAGGAAGGTCCACAAACTAGGAATCCCTAGTTCCCGCAGCTGCACAGTGTCTTCTTCTCAGGTTAGCTTTGATACCATGTTAGTTTTTCAACATTAAGATAGCATTATTAGGGTCTTTAACTGAGAGAATAAAAAGTACAGAAAGCAAACACAAGAGACAATGAACACAGTGTTTTTCCTCGGGGAAACTATAAATGGAGAAAACCCCGTAACTTCCTTAGAGATAGAATCAACACCAAAATAGAAAATCCCAATACAGTAAGTGATCTCCCGACAGCAGTAACCTTCTTCTTATCTAGCCCCAATGTCTTCTCCTTTCTCAACTATGTGCTACACTTGAGTGTGTATGAGTTTTGTACTAAATAGAGAAGTCACCTTTCTATTTATACTAATCCCGACATGACTAAAACCCTACTAGGGCCGACCTCTACTAAGAGAGTCTAATAACCCTAGTGCCCCGGAACTGCAAGGACTTTAACCCTTAGACAATCGGAGGGTTACCCACTATGAATTGACATGACTTGTTTACATTATAGATCCTCCTGATCGGAACATCGGGGCATGATAGCATGACTCAATTACATAATAGATACATCCCATAATAAACATCGGGTTACAAGACATAAGATACATAGATGAATACATTCAGAAGTTACAAATATGTCAACACTATATAATGGGATGCGTTCAATCAACTTCCTTTGCAGTAATGATTAATGGATCACCCTCAAATTTCTTCAGAGCAACAAGAGGCCTAAGACAAGGATGCCCTCTTTCCCACTTCCTGTTTTTATTAATAGCAGATGCCTTGAGCAGAATTATAAAACAAGCAAAAAGGGAAGGCTCTTACAAAGGAGTAATGGTAACTAATTTAGAAGAACTATCTCACATTCTGTTTGTTGATGATGTGGTAATGATGGGAGAGGGTACCTGGGAGAACCTAAAGGAGGTAGAGCAGATCTTGGACTTATACAAGAAAGCTACAGGAATGCATATTAATGTGGAAAAGTCCATTCTCTCCTAAAATGGTTTTCTAGAGGAAATAACAGACAGGCTTAGGGATGAATTTCCTTACATTATAAAACTAATGGATGAAGGTTTTTAATACATAGGGTTTGTACTCAAGCCAAATTCTTACTCCTTTAAATATTGGATGTGGTTATACAAGAAAATTGAAGGAAGAATTGGGTGTTAGACATATAAATTCTTATCCAGGGGAGGAAGACTGGTTCTACTCAAGGTGGTACTTCAAAGCATACTGATATATTGGGCCACAATTGCTTATATCCCAAAAGGTATTTTACAGAAATTAAGGAAAAAGTTCTTCTCCTTCATATGGTCTGCCAACATACATTTAGAAGGAATTCCACTAGCTAAATGGCAAGTGCTAGCTAGTCCGAAGGATTTAGGGGGTTGGGGCATCAAAAACCCCTTTATTTTTTGTCAATATTTGGCTGCCAAAACATTATGGAGACTAATAAAGAACCCAGATTCCTTATGGGGAAAGGTCTTAATATCTAAATATTGTCCAAATGGGATACAAGATTGGATATAAAGGAAACAAGAGAAATCCTTCAAGAATGGGTCTATAGGTTGGAAAGCACTGGTTCTAGCATTCCCTTTAGTAGGGAATTGGTTAGCTTGGTTGGTCGGAAATGGAAGAGAAGTAAGAATAGGAGAAGATCCATGGTCAGGAGTAGGGGAGAGTTTTAAAATTTTAGAACGTCTAGTCTTAAAACTAAGAAGCCAAGGGATATTCACCCTAAATCAAGCTTGCTCTTTGTCTTTACAAAGGGAAACTCTTTGGAAAAACTCAAAGGATCTAGGTCTAGGGGAAGGTCAAAAGGAGGAATGGGAGGAATATGTTTCACTCCTCAAATCTAGTTTTATTCATTTGGAGGAGGAGAAAGCTGATAAATTGGTTTGGACCAAAAATCCTGTTATTGGGGAATTCACGGCCAAACTAGGTTACAAAACTTACACATGGGAGCAACACCTGGGAGAGAAGATGGATTGGTGGAAGCAATTATGGAAAGCTGAAGACCCCTTGAAGGATAAATTAACCTTGTGGTTGACTCTCAATAACAAGATCTTAACCTGGGATAACTTGTAGAAAAGAGAATGGATTGGTCCAAATCGATGTGCACTGTGTAATTCAGATGAGGAAACAGTCTCTCATTTGTTTAATTTATGTTATTATGCAGAATTGATATTGAAGGTAGCGTGCATGGGATTAAAGTACCAAGGGACATCAGGGATCTCTCTAGAACAAAAAGAAAAAGCTTGGTGGACAGAAAGATCGTTATGTCTTTACAGTGCATTCCCATCCCTTTTCTCTTATGGAATTTTGTGGGCTAGAAACATTGTCATTTTCAATAACTAAATGATCCCAAGAAAAAAAGCTAAAAATAAGAACGCTGGTTCCTCTAGAGATAAACAAATATATACCATGGGCATATTTCGATGGTGCAAGTCAAGGGGCCCTCTGCTGGGAGGATCGGGAGTAGTGCTATACCTCTCCAATAATCATAGGATCCAAGAAAGGTTTGCTCCAGGACACTGCACTAATAATAAGGTGGAACTTGCAACATTGCACTTGGTTTTAAATTTGGCCATAAACAACAATATATCTCAATTACAAGTTTTTAGGGATTCCAAAATGGTAGTTGATTGGGTGAACACGAAGATCCAAATTAATGCATCTCATTTGCACCTCATTTACAACAACTACTGAATGCTATCAAAAGGATATTGGAATTCTTCACAGGATTCACCATTTCTAACATATACAAAGAGCTGATCATGGAAGCCAATGGACTGTCCAAGTTAGCTCTGCTTTTGGACCCAAGAAAAATGGGGACAAAAGAAATCTTCGGAATCTGAACTCAAATACTAAAGTTTAAATTATGCCACTCAAGAAGTTAAGTTAAACATGTGAACCCTCCTACTATTTTTTGAAATTTTTTGAAAGACATGGTGTGGATATTACTTGTAATCCGCGATATTCTCAAGAGAAGACATGAGAACTTTTTGTAAAGAAATGATTCTGGTTATTCTATAATGGAAGTTCCTCGGGAATAGTCTATTGTCACTCTTTATTTAGAGAGGAAGATATTTTCCTATTGGAAAATTATTTCATCCCTTTTTATATGGTAAAATCCGTATTTCTATATCACTCTTTATTTAGAGAGGCACATATTTTCCTATTGGAAAATATATTTCATCCCTTTTTATATGGTAAAATCCTTGTTTCTATGTTGTTTTTAATAATATAGAGAAGTTCCTCTCTTTTTTGGGTTGAAGATCTCGAAAATATATTTCATCTCTTTTTATATGGTAAAATCCTTATTTCTATGTTGTTTTTAATAATATAGAGAAGTTCCTCTTTTTGGGGGTTGAAGATCTGTAACTCCTGTGTATTTCTGAAAAAATTACAAAATTCTAAAAACATGTCCAGTTGAATTAGTTTAAAACATTTACACTACACATACATAAAAAAAACTATACAAATTAGAAAAATTTAAATGCTTCTTCAACTTTTACACTTAAAAAGTGGTTTTGTAATTCTAGATATTTAATCCCTCTCAACCCTTGGTAGATCCCCTTTTAAGATGGATCTATGTTGGTTATAAATAAAATTATTTATCATTTATTTTTTTTTTTACACTTATGTTTTTAACCATATTTATATTTTTTGTGTTTTTATTTTTTTAATTTATTTTTTATATAAATTTATGAGATTTATTAATATAAATAATAAAATAAAATTATTTTAATTAAATTACAAAGTAAAATTCATTTTGAATATCTCTCTATATCTTATTATATATAAAAATATATTTTTATAAAAGTATACTTATCTTTCTATATATAAAAGTATATTTGTTATATAAGACTTTTATGTTTCTTTTTAATAGTAAATATTTTGTTAAAAAAAAAAAAATTATAATAAATCTTAAAATTAATTTTAAGACATCTTTATCTATAGTTTTTTATTCAAAACTTTTATTTGAAAACTAATTATGTATTAATGAAGGCGAGGAATAATGAAAAGTTATTATTTCTATATTATATTTTACTTATATATTTTATAGCAATTTTGGCACAGATCCAAGTTAATGTGTCGACTTTATGTTGATTGATCTCATGCTAATATTGATCTTAGACCTAGATCTATAACGCAACCAAACAGATTTAATTTTTTTTATTTTTATTTTTTTTAATTTAAGAGTTTTATAATACTTTTATTTTATTTTTTTAAATAAAAAAACATGATTCTTTTTATATATATCATTCTATAAATGTTATTTAATTTTAATTTTAATTTAATTTAACTTAAATATGAAATGTAAAACATCATTCTATAAACAACATTTACAAAATAATTCAAAGACACATGACGTCTATCTTACCCTTAACATTTTTCACAATAACTACTTGATTTTTCAAATTTGCTTTGTATATTTTTTGGGTAATAGAAAAGCAAGTGCCGCCTACTCCCTAAACTCTAGACTATTTGCACTTTTTAATGTAAGTTTGGTTGGAATTAGGTAACACTATTTTCTGTTGAAAATCAGATTTTAAGTGTTAAAATTACAATTTTTATTGTAAAAATAGATTCACGACCACATATTACAGTGGGGCACCCAGATTATGCAATTCCAATCACTAAAAACTACTATTTAAATAATTTCCCCCAAATTTTAGCCAAAACCTCACTGATAGAAAGTTTAACTTACTCCCATACTCTACCTTGAAGTGCAAAAAGTAGTCCCTTGGGTGTGAGTACAGCTTGAGAAGATTCAAGAAGATGAGGACAACCGATTTAAGTGTCATCTCAGTGTATCCTGTCCAGTAAATCCTTGTACAATGCACTGCAAAGACTCGTGCAAAGAAAATCAGTAAGCTAAACTCTAGACTATTTGTACGTGAAATCCGGCAAGTTTTCTCGCCAAAATTTGGCTGAAATTGTTCAAAGGGTAGTTTTCACTGATTGGAATTGCATAAATTGGGTGCCCCAGGGGTAATAAAGGGTGCTGAATTCGTTTGTGCAATAAAAATTGCAATTTTAACACTTGAAATCTCATTTTTAACAACAAATCATGTTACCGGATTCCGGCCAAACTTATCTGAAAAAGTACAAATGATCTTGAGATTAGCCAACTCCCAAAAAAACATCAATACCATAACTATACATGCACTGAATTTACACTCACCGGTTACATGAGATGACTGACATAACAAAACAATAAAATACCTGAAACTCAAGTCAAGAACCCCTTCGTTTTCCAATTGCAGCCTTTCCAATAAAACCTAGTTCACAGGGTTTCATTTTGTAAGTATTCAAATTTGAAATAATTAATTGGCTTTTGGTCAAGAGCCAGCAGTGGGGTTTCAGGGTTGTTTTTATTTATGAAGTTGGGTTTCCATTCATGTAAGGGAGATGTAGTATTATAGTGCATCCCAGAAAAAGCTTGTATATTGTTGTGGTAGTTGTATTTTGGTTAATTATGTCTCGGCTAACATTAAAACTACCTTAATGATGTTTGTTTGATATCCAAGTGATTTGATTGACAATACTAACTAAATGATTTGGAGACTATTAAAAAAAAATTAAATAAATTCCACTGTGTTCAAGTACGTCAATCCATCGAACCACAATATGCGTTATGCATACCCCTTAAACTAGCTGGTCCCGGAAACTATGGGCAAGGGCTATACATTGAGCTGCAGAGCATTTAATGCTGCTGTAGCATGTTTGATGATCGTTGGATCTTAAGCTGCTCCAGATTCAACTGTCATCAAGTCTGCTGCAGCATCATTAAATGCTCTGCAGCTCAATGGATAGCTTTTGCCGAAACTATGACTTGCTGCCGAAACTATGACTTGCTGCATGTACACGATCTTCAAACGATAGCTGGTGTGACGACCTGACTGGCAGGTTCCAAACAATAACGGAGAAAGTAGACGCCGTTGAGTTACGGGAACGGGAGGATGGTCTACCTGATTCCAAAGAGAGCAGCGGGGAGGCGGGGAAAGGGGTTGATTGTTTCAGACTGTTGGCGGCATGGACTAACAGCTCTGCAAGAAGAGCTACAAGACATCCCTCTAAATGAAAGTTATAAACATGGCCATGGTAATTATGTTTATGAGATTACATATGAAGTTCAATATAATAATGGATATTACTCGTGAAATTAAAATTAATGGCCAATATATCCTTCAAACTGTAGTGAAAAATGGAGCGAGTAAACACAGAAAATTTGGGCGGTATTAATCGGAATGAATCGTGTAAGGACGAAATTGACAAGTCACGCATGATATTCCACTGCATAGAGCACGTCTAGAAAGCGCTCATCGCTGAAGTTATATCTTTGTTGCTGGGTCACAAACCTGGATAAAGTTTTAGCTGTTTTGAGGGGTTTGCTATTTTTATGTTTATAGATTTTTTTTATTTGAGATTTGGGGCCGTTACAGTTTATGTTTTTTCATCAAAAGATGAGGATGAGACATTATTTGAGATTTGGAGTGGATTACAACTTATATTTTTTCATAAAAAATGAAGATGAGACATATGTAATGTCTAAAGTAATTCTATAGCAATTATTCAAAATTTTAAATAAACAATTATTAAAAAAATATAAACAATAAATAACTGAACTGATACTCATGCAAATATATCATACTCCATAAATACATAACCAAAATCCAACCATTTAATTCTTCTCTATATGATCCAACAACAAACTATACAAGTATACTAGTTATATATACACAAAAACAAAACATAATCTATTAATTCCCAAATATAAAAATTAAAAAGGTCTCTCGCATAACATCCCGCCATAGAGCATATATGTAAAGGCGGACGGCTTGTTTTCTCTTTACTTTATAAACAGAAACGTTGACACCTCCCAAAATGATTTCAACTGGCTGAAACTAAAGCTTGCGCAGAGGCTGCCATTCCAGTCTTATTTCTAATAGACCAGATTTAACGCCACCAAGCTTCAAGGACACCTCCTGAACTAATCGACCATGATTTTGCTGGATGATCCAACTATCTTTAGACAGGCCGTTAGTATCACTTGGAGCCACTACTTTCTTTCCAGTAGCCATGGGATATGTTTCTTGAATAAGAGGCTCTATATCAATTTGAGCTTCTCCCAGGAAGTCCTTCCGTTTGAATTTCGGGAATCTATCGTCATCAAACACTTCCTGCAAAATCCAAACCATGGCTCGTTCTTCATATCATCACAATGGGTAGATAAAATCTTCATCAGAAAGAGTTCAGTTTAAATTTAAAGAGCATACCAGAGCAAGTAAGCAGTGACGGCGATATGAAACATTAGTGAATTTAAGCTGTTCATTCCATTCTGGATTAAGGTTCTTTTTCTTCACAGACGTCTTGTTTATCTGAGAACAGAAAGAACAATACAAACATGCAGTAGCTGGTTATGTATACAGCTAATATAAGTACTAATACTCGTGATGCTAAGATGAAAAAATGAGAGGTTTAGAGATGACTTACTTGTTGACCCAACCGGACGACAACGTAAGGATCACTACTCATTGCGAAGTGATCCCCAATAACTAAATTCGTCGCCTTTAACACCCACACATACAGAACGCCCGACACGGCCTCAGCCATCTCCGTTTTCAGGAACGCAGAATTCTTAAGAAACGAAAGCTCTCACACTACACAGCCTCTACTAACTCTATAACAATTGACTGTTTTATAATGGTTTTTTTCATCCATTTGCAAAAAAAAACAGAAAGAATATATGGAATTCGAGTATACGTGAATCCAATATGGAGTAGGGTAGTGAGAAAGAAAGAGGGGAATGGAATAAAACTTCCAAAAATACAGAAAGAATATATGGAGTGATGGTGAATCTTTTTGTGGAGTAGGGTAGTCAAAGAAAGAGAGGAATAGTATAAAACTTTTTCAACATCTTTGGTACAACGTTTTTAAGTTCATAAAATAGCTTTAACACATTCATAGGTACGAGACCGCGTGGGATAAGCGTTCACCAAATCGCCCCGTTTTTCCGGCCGATTTTTGATTAAAATCAGTCAAATGTTTGCTGTGAAATTGTTTATTTCATTATTTTGGAATTCTATTAATTTTATTAGCTCTATTTAACCTAAATCGGGCATTTTAAAACTACCCAGATGATTAAAATTACGATTTAATTCCTCGAAAGTATGATTTACACCAAAATTGATCTGCCGGACTCCGGCGAGTCGGGGGCGATTTGGTGAACGCTTATCCTGCTCCGTCAGAGACCAGACAAATTATTCTTAGGCTTGTCAGTTCATAAAATAGCTTTAACACATCCATATAACAGAGACCGGACCAGATCAATTATGGTTAGGTAAGAATCTTATCATTTTTACGTGTAAGGCATATTTCGGTCGTAGGGATAAGCTAGAATCTTTGGACTTTTAGTACATAGTACATTCTGTTAATTATTATTATTATTGCACCGATAAAGATTAAGCTCATTTTATTGTTTAGAGTGAGAGCAGGGATCAAATTTGAAGGGCAGGGTCCTATTTCATTTTGAAGGGTTGTGATAAATTGAACCCTTCAATGTTGACGTGTAAAAATAATTTATTCTTTTCATTTGAAAAGGTAAGTATAACAAAATTTCATTATTTATTAAAAGTCTTGTATAGAAAAAAATGACAATTTAAGAAGAAATCACAAGTGATTCAACATTTATATGGAATTAGTGAGGTAAACCATGTACATGATGATTTATCAAGTCCAAATTCTTTTTATGGAGATTACTCAAGAGTTAGTATAGAGGAGGAGAGACTAGAATAAAGGTTGAGAATGAATAACATGTAGCCGTGATGGAAGATGATATTGGGACAAAGCTCATTTAGAAAGAGATTGGTGCACTTGTTTTGTTAATGTGAACATAGTGATAACTGTTAGGAGTATTGGTTTCTTGTATTGCATTGTTCTTTGGCCTATTTATTTTGTGAAGGGAAATGTTTGTTTCGTGTCATGCGAAAGTGATTAGAGTAGTTGAGAACTACTCACTACCTATATGAAATTGGGGATGAAAATAGCCTCATGGGTTACTAAAGCTTATTTGTGTCTAGAATTGTTTTGAGAAGATCTATACTACTAGAAGTGCTATGTTACAAGGCCAAAAGAGATCAGGCATGAGATTCCTAACTTTAATAACAAAAACTAAAAAGATGATTTTTGTCGAGTGCCAAAGTATCCACCTAAAACCTAAAACTAGTGTACTTCTAACATTGTACACACCTGGGAGATTTGAAATTGTTGATACTTGTTGTGACCACTTGATGATTACCATAACCAATGGTTTAAAGAAACAACCTAAAAGTAAAAAAAATAGAAGAATAACTTTTGCATGACATTTTAGCTTACATGTTTTGAAATGAACTTTTCTACATGCTATTAAAATCATTGGATTATTATCTTTCAAACTAAAAACATAAGTTTTTTCCAATCCACATTTCCATTAATAGCAAAAAAAAGTTACAAATACCATCACAAAGCTAATTGATAAGTTTTTCCATATGGACCTAAAGTTAATTGATATGTTTTTCAATACGGACCTAGTTCATGAGTAACTAGCCATTCAATTTCAAACTCCAACTAATCCCTAAGCATCGTCTTCACCATAATAAACCTAAGTATTAGAACACTTGAAAATTTATCCTTCAAACTTTAGTCTTGAGTCTACTAACATCTAGATGTCAAATGAGATGGATTGATAGGGATTCCCATTTCTGTTTTCAAAACTCGGTGCATATAATTATTATTCAAACACATTGAAAAAGTATCCTTCAAACTTTAATGTGGATCTTACTAGTATCTAAATATCACACAAAAGAAGTTTGAGAGGGCTTTCACAATTATCTTTCCAAAATTCCATCTTATATTTATGTGAAAAGGTTAGACAAAACACAAGGACTATTATATATTGTAATCTCTTTGCGAACCTTACATGATTCAAAAATGTCATTTTGACAAAAAAACATATTTACAATCTCTTATCTTAAATTCTGGGTTGATAGGTTTGAGGAGTGTTATCCAAGGTAACTGTAGACTCCATTTGATATGTCAACATTACAAACCTTTATCAAGATTCATCATCAATACAATGAGTCGAGTTGAATAACTGATAAATATTTATTAATATATCTTTAAGAACACATTTCAAGAGAAAACTAGGAAATTGATAATGTTGACTATATAACTAAGACCAAATCCAAACCCTAAAAATGTTAAGCTAGATAATAAGGAATTCTAAGTTGTGATTAAAACAAACACCGTGAATTGCTACAAAGATTCTAAACTTATACTAGAATAAAAAACTAAATTAAATTTATTAATATTAAATATTTTTCTTAATGAATAAATTGCCTTAACTTATTTTTTATAAACAATAAAACAAGATGTAATATCTAACTCTAACCTAGAAATACTACAATTTTTTATATAAAAGAATAATTAAGAGAATGTTTTAATAATTAGTGAGTTATTGGCCATAACCTAGGAAATATTTAATGTAAAAAAACAACCGAAATTAACATATCTCATTTACTCTAGTATAACCTAAAAGGCATAATTCTAATAAAAATTAGAACTTTAACTTTAAGATCTACAAATTAATATTGTATTGCTTTTTATAATATAACTTAACATGGATTTCATTAAAGAACACTACAATAATTGAAGAGGAGCATCTTTTTTAACAATGTAAATGAGGTCAATTATGGGAAAAAACGTTTTTGTTTTAGAAATTCATCTCTTTGATTATTTTCACATTCAAAGTTAAACTTTTTTTTAATTGTTTTCCTATTATATTTTATAGTTAATGGTCAATTTCGAATGTACACAAACTTATTGGAAATTGGAAATGTAAAGAAAATCATTTCGAAGCAATAAGTGCGTACCCCAAATGAATAGTGATTAAGACTAGTCAGAATAATAAGAGGGAGATATACCCCTCTAGGTGAAATGAACCATGAAAAACATGTTATCTTACCTATGTAATAGAAAAATCTCCTCTCCCTATATATTGCTTTCGGTGCCTGTAGTTCCTATAATGTAATGAAATTGAGTTGGAATGCTCGTAGTGCCTATAATTGTTCAGTCTATCTGTTCATGAACAAATCTATCTATCCATGCCATAAGAAAGAGTAGGTGAGTAGGTAGACTGTAGTAAGGGAAGGAGCACAAAGAAAGAACCAAAGTCAATACAAATTGAAATGGTTTACATCCAATGAATACATTGCACGTTCTTATCCATGTGTCCTCCCTAATGTAGGGTTTATCCTCATAAAAATAAATACCTTCTATACCCTTAATTATTTAAATATCCTAGAAATTGGAAATAAAATAGAAAAATCATTTCCAAGTCTCTCCAATATTGACATATTATCCTAGCTAATTTGCAGAAACACTTCAAATTCTCCAACAAATATCAAGTATTTTAAAATTTTAATTTTAATTTTGTTTTGTTCTATTATGGTTTATGGTTTTCAGATGCACACAAAATAATTGTAAGTCAGAAATAAAAAGAAAAGAATTGCCACCACCTAAATGTTTTAGGAGCAACAACTATTTATTCAACCTCCTGGAGCCCACAAGAGATGATTATATTACACACTCGATTATTGTGTGGAAACCTATAATTCACATCTCTATGGCCCTCACACGATTCACATTGGCAACCATTGGGGCATCTTCTTCCATTCATGTCATGGAGAAAGATCTCATACAAATATGGAGACATGCGTGCAGATACAACATTATCATTGTTTTATCTAATGCAAGTCCATACATATATAAAGAAGTGTCTACTCTCCCGGTCCCTGGAGCATATAGTTTATTGAACAAAGATAAGGGACAACTCTGTCAAGTCGGTGAAAAAGTCGGTCGTTAGGTCGTTGATAAAATAATGCATTGGAATTTGGAAGGACTTTTGAATGGAGGACTGATTGCACTTGATGGTGGCTCTATTGGTCAAGTGCTATTGGGCCTACCTAAAAGAAAAACCCCATAATGTAACACCTAATGCTTTTAGGCATCAACCCTTTTTATCAACCCTAAATTCAACAGCTATGAATCATGTCCTCCCCAAATGCTCAATTCGAATTGATCAAACAAAAGCCTTAATTTTAGGTCGATTATGGATAGTCCCTCCAATCTATATTGATTTTATCAGCCCTATCGGAAAGGTTAAGTATTTATTAGTCCACTACAAGGAAGAACTTACAATTCTCCAACAAATATCACTACAAGTTGGGTGTCTAGTGTCTGCCAAAGTCAACAAGGAAGGTGAATCATAAACACACGTGTGGGAGGTTTGCGACAGCGAGGCTGTTGAAACCATGTTCTTTGCTAGCTCAATGCACTCTGAGTCCCTCATTCATGAACGTCCATTGAGGATTCCCTTGTTTAGATATATTGGTAGACAATTTTTTCTTCTTGTTGCCATTATTAGAAGGTTGACAGGAAAATAGAGGGGTAGGAGTCTACAACATTTACAGTGTCGGTTGTTAAATATTTTATCCTTTGAACCTTTGGATTTCATTAAGGAAATTGGAATAATTCAAGCATTTGTATTCAATTGTTTTTCTTTCTTTCAACCTAATGTTTACAATTCACGGCAGATAAAGAGCATTGACATATTTGGAACTCAAATACGAATCTCTTTTTGCTTGCTCCTCTTCACAAATGAAGTTGTGGTCCTAGCCTATGAAAAGTATACATTATTTTGGTTCTAATTTCACTTATATACTCGGTTTTTTAAGGTTATATCTATTGAGTATTCAACACTTAGTCTCGAGGATGTGCGGTCACATAATACATTACAAATTTCAAACAACATTTTGGATGGAGAAGTCGCATAATACATTACAAATTTCAAACAACATTTTGGATGGAGAAGTTTTAAACCCTTATATTTATAACATGAGAAGGAATTCCAACAAGCAACACATTTAACATTTCCCCATATATAAAATGTTACACAAGTACAAAATGTTGTACATACCTGTAAATTCACGACAACCAAGTCGACATCTTAGCTCTGCAAAATATTCCGAAGGAAATAGAAACTAGGGAGACACTAAAACATGGAATTGGAGAGTTGAGAGTCTGAGTCCCGACCTCTGACTGTTCTATACTTGTAAACCCAGGATAATGTTTTTTTCTCCCAGAGACTTCTCCAATTTATTTTAGTTCAGGGAAGCTCAATCCATCCTACCCAACGTCCTACCTTTGCTTATTTTTCTCCTACATGTGACATGAGTGGAACCTTGGAGTTGTGCACCACAAAAGAAATGAGGAATTAGAATGCACAGTTGTTTCCTTATACAAAAAAGACAATTTAAAGCAACACCATCTCAATTCCCCAATATTTCGACGCTCTTGAGATGGTTTACCTTTCTCAAGTTAGGCGAATGCATGTTTATGTATTTCACATGATAAAAAAAAAATCATTTTATAATTGTTTCTACATAACATAGATATATCTGTACAGGTGAGGTAAAATTGGGTATTGTTTTTGCGAGGTGTCTGGAGACTTTCAGAGATAATTCTTTGTTTCAAGAGCGCTCAGGGTGCAGATCAAAGAGATCATGGGAGGAAGACGAAGAAGAAGAAGAGGACTCAAGTCAAAAGGTGAGTCGAGTGAGGAGGGGAGACGTAATAGCGATATTTGCAGGAGCATCCCGTTGGTGGTATAATGATGGCAACGAGACTCTCCAAATCGTATCCATTACTGATGCACGCATCCAGCCCTCATAATCAGCTCAGGCGGAGGAGTTACTGTGTAAGCATCTCGACAAATTAAGTAATGATAATTTCAAGTTGGGTACATGACGAATTCTTTCTTTTCTTTTAGAGCTTATTATATGCATATTATACAAACCTTCTCTCTAGTTGGCAGTCCGTTCGAGTCTCCTTTGTCTTTGCTGCCTAACCCTCTTCCTCCAATGAGACGGGAAGTCTAAGCAGCCTAGGTGGACCATGCGAGACTGGGAGTGTTGATTCAAATGATTCTGACCCCAGTAAATGAATGGAAATTGGAATAAATCTTGGAATACTAGACTAACTAGTATATGATATGATTCATGAACACAAACAAAAGGCGACGTGTTGCTATCCTGCTACCAAAGATTTGTCATCCTAGTCGTGTGGTGGTCATAGAAATGTCTGGCACTAGGTGAAACCCTGGTCTGTCAACTTAGAGACCCATTGGAATAGGTTAGGTTCGAATCCTATAAAGACTGCTCAATGCATTGTAAATTACAACTTGTAAGTTGTAACCCAAAAAACAACACCATTAGTTTTTTCCTTACGGATCCTTCACAATGGAGGGATGTCAAATCAATTCACCATCCATAGATATGACTCATATGATAATTTAATTTCACATCATATACTCAAATACTCAAGTGACTTGTAAGTTGTGAGATCACGTGACTCGGTGAACAAGAATATGCAAGATGGAAAACCAAGTTGGCAGGCTGGAATTCTCTCAGACCAAGATTTAATGAAGTTGGTGAATCGGTAATGCATTCCAATGCCATTAAATGCTTTAAAAGTGAACATAGAATACGGAGTCATAGTCCCAACTCATCGAGTTGAACTTGGCACTGGCAACACAGTAGCCCACTGTGGTCCATGCCCATTGGGATCAAGATCCTCATCCATGATCCGACTATATAAGGGCACTTGGGTGGACTTTAGTCCGGACTCTTCCACAATTCAATGAATCATTGATAACCTGGAAGGGAAAATTTTGTAGGTGCCCTTCTGTTGCAAATTTACCAAAGCTTACTCAATTTCATTATTGACGGGCTGGAAATTAAACCAATTTTTTTTTGCATGGTAAATTTTTTTTTAGTCTTCTATGAAGGGTAAAATGGCCTTTGAAGGGATCTGAAGGCTTCAAATTTGAAGCCTGAGTGAGAGGAAACTATAGTTCTCTTTTGTGTTTAAAGTGATTCTCTATTATTGTATAAAAATTGAACCAATATTTAATACTGCAATTTAAAATTTTATAATAATCTATTTATATAATTAAAATATATATATATATATATATATATATATATATATGAAAGAGAGATGATTATTAGATATTGAAACCAAATTTGGTATATCCAATTTTAAAGAGAAAGAATGATATTACTTTTGTTTATAAATTAAATTATTTAAATAACTATTTTTTATATTTAAAATACATTTATGTTTTTATTTTGAAAAAATAAAATATAAAAATAGAAATATTTTTTTAATATGATATAAATTATTTAAGAAAAAAATTATTTCATTAAAGAAAAAAAGTATTCTACATGTGCTAAAACAAAATAAAAACAATAATATTATATTTACAAAAATAAAATTACCATTTCACATTGTTTATACTCTCAAAAAGAATGTAGAAGAGATTGATGGAGACTAGCTTAACTTGATTAAAAGCCCTTGTAATTGTCATGAAAGTTGACCTAACTCATTACGAGAATAAAATAAAATTTGTATTAGAAATTTTAATTTATTTTTATTGATTAAGTGTATATTTTAAATAAGTTAAGGTGCAAGTGTTCTTTGAGTATACCAAGTTTGATGTTTAAAAATTTAAAAATACTAAATTAAATTAGTTATTTTTTAAATTCATTGTTTTTCGTATTCAAGGTCAAAATTATTTTTCATTCTCTAGCACTTCTCCACTCTTGTTTATTTCAACTATTTTAGAAAAGAAAAAAAATTGAACTTCTTCCCATTATATAGGTTGGTTAATACATCCTTTCTCAAGGAGGAAAAGCCTATAACATTACTTCTACTCTCACAACAAAGGAATGGATTTCCCTAGTGTTGTTGAGTTACCATATCAT
Organism: Pseudotsuga menziesii; assembly: GCA_001517045.1. Lineage (NCBI taxonomy): Eukaryota > Viridiplantae > Streptophyta > Pinopsida > Pinales > Pinaceae > Pseudotsuga > Pseudotsuga menziesii. The sequence goes on along the minus strand of LPNX010340619.1, from coordinate 99,486 downwards.
GGGCATGCCAATCTACACTTGTTGATTTACCTCATGGACTTATTCATTCATAAAATTCCATGACTTTAGATCATGCCAATCTACACTTGTTGATTTACCGCATGGACTTATTCATTCATATAATTCCATGACTTTAGAACTAAAGTACACGTACATTGTAAATGCCTTGAAATATGACATCTTATTCACTTAAATGTTGTTTTCGTCGTAATCCAAGTTTTTAATTTATTCCATTAGAGAATCACTTTTCCTAGAAGATCATTACTAAGGTTTATATGGACACATATATGCTCACATGCACATAAAATTCCTTCAAATACTCTCAATATATGGTTTTATGCGAAAATTGATATATAACAAAAATGTAATGGAAACTTGATAAGATGAACCCATTCCAACATTCTAGTAATGGATATAGTGCTAGGATCAAAAACTTGAAACCAAGGGCTTACGGAAAATACCACACTTCCCCAAAACAAAGAAACCTCCTCAAACACTCATAATGTGCATAATTATAGATTGAAACAAAAAAATCCTTGAAACATAAAGAGAGAAAGAGATTTGGTGATTTGTAATTCTTTGTCCAATTCATGTGGATCCATTGGAGCAATGATAATGTAGGATCCCACTAGCTAATAAATATGAAAATAAATGCATTTTTTCACTCATCAAATTGCTCTAGACACTATATAAGAACTAGTGGGGACACTGAACTCTTTGGAGTACATCTTGAAAAAACATGACATATAAAGTAAATGCCTTGTAGTATTTTCAAATATCTACTTTGAAATCAATACCAAATCTTTAAAATTCACCTAATAAATATAGAGTGTTCATGGAAATAAACCAACCATCATGTCAATGTTGTTGTGGAATCATAATTAAAATCCAATGAATTGGTGAATAGACATTTCCTCAAACACTTGGAATTAAGCAATTTTGTCAAAGTCAAGCAAATACTCTTAAGTCTTGTCAACTATAGGTCTTTGACACAAGGGATCAAATTTGAATGGTAGGGTTCTATTTCACTTTAAATGGATATGACATATTGAAACCTTCAATATTAATAGGTTAAAATAAACCATTCTTTTCATTTGAAATTGTAATTATACATCAAAATTTCCCTTGTACTAAACTTAAATGCAATTGAATTCTTCAACATAGTAAAACATTTTGCACTGTTCTGCTCTAGAGTTTTTAATGACCAATGTAATTTTTAATGTGAGCAAGTTAAATAATCCAAGAACTTGTAGTCAAACTACTCTATATACTAGGTAATTTCTTGTTAGAATTGATTGTCTTGGATCATTTTCTTTTGCAAGGGAATGAAAAAAATAAATAGTAAGTATTGATAGTCACAAGGTTATGCAAAATTGTTGAGGTGAGGTGCTGATAGTTTATGTTATGTTATAGATGTCATTTTTAGATAAATGAGTGGATTGAGTAGTAGGCCAAGGAAAAATCACTAGCTATGTTTATACTAGAGTAGGTAGGTAGGTAAAACCCTTATTTAGAAAGGATTTGAAGAAATTTATCTCTTTCTCATCTACATAATAACTCAAGGAATAAGGGTATCTAAGTAATGTAAAACATTTAATTTTTAGAGCCAAATGAATAAATTATCTTCCTTCCCATGTATTGTAGCCTAATTACCAAATTTATACATTTTTTTTGTGTACACACACAGGCATATTATATATTGAAATGCCTATTTACTTCTTGTTGATGAATGATTATGATGAATGTTGTTGATGTACTCACGTTTGGGTATGGAACAATTACTCTTATTCTTTTTTCAAATCGTCTATGCTTAAGGAAGAAGAGACCATGGGTTCTATGAGAGAAGTAATGATAATAAATATGGTGTTAAAGTTGATATTCTCTCCCCTTAGTCACGTGCCATATGATCACATCTTTGTGCCAAAATGGATTTGTATTCCTTACACTCATAATCAAGGTGTAAGGAAATATTGAATTTTTAACCATTTGTTAGTCTACTTTTGTGGTTTCTATTGTAAATGATTTCTCTTGTGGCCCTATTTTTTCCTTGCAGATTAATGGTGCAGCTACAAAATGTTGTTTTGACTATAATTATATTGCATTTATCTGAATATTTGTTAGTTGCACGTTAAAATTTCACTACTTACCAAAATAGTTAATAAGAAGACTGGTGTAGTTCTTTAGCATATCTTAATGTTCAATTTTTTTAACAAACCCATGTGCATCTCCAAGTGCAATTACCACAAGGAATTTAAGATATAGATTCATATACTAGTTTATTTTCTACGGTGTATCAAAACATGGTTTGAGTCTTTTAGTTTAATTTCGAAATGATCCATGAGTGAGTGGAAATCATTCATCTAGTCATCCATTGACTAATAATTGCATTAGCTTAGTTAACACCACTCATGCAATATTGCTCTTGATTCTTTAGTGTATATAATTGTTATGCATTTAATGCATTATTTTTCCCCACATAGTGAGGGGTTCATATTGCTCTCATAACATACTTTCCTTAGAGTCTACATACATATAATCACAAGAATTATCTTCTCAACATGATTTAATTTATCATCTCCAATGTACATTTATATTGCAGTAAACCACTTGTCAAGTACCTTTTCCTTTGTCTTTCGCTTGAAAATGGGGTTGGTATGATTGATCTTCCCCTTCAAGGATTTTTTTCCCAAAAGCAATATATTCATTGTAAATGAATATTTTGGAAATTTTTTTATGGAATATGTATGGAAACTAATTCCCATCATCATTATCGTCATATCTATCATCATCTTCATTGTTTTCATCATGATTATCTTTATTGTCATCACCATCATTTCCATATTCATCATGAACACCATTTTAATTATCCTCATTATCCTTGTCATCCACATCATTGTCATCCTCACCATATTTATAGTCCTCCATCATGATTTTCATCATGATTTTCTCCATCATCATCATTATCACCATCACCATCACTACAACCAACATGAACACCAACACCACCACCATCATCATCACTACTATCATTGTTTTCATTGTCATCATCATTGTAATAATCATCGTCATCCTCATTAACTTTTTCATCGACATCATCATCATGATTTTCATTGTCATATTCATTCTCATAATTGATTTCATCCTTTTCATCATCATTATTGTCATGCACATAATAATTATCGTACCTCATAGACATATTCATGTTACTCATCCTCCTCATCTTCATCGTGATCATGGTCATGATAATCATTATTTCAACTATCACCAAACTCATCATCTTCATCATTGTCTTGATCGTTGCCATCATTATCACCATCATCATAACCACCACCATAACTATTACCATCACCATCAATGCTTCCATTATCACCAACCTCATCCTCTTCATCATTGTCGTCATTTTCATTGCCATCATCATCACCACCGTCATCATCATTTTTGTCCCCTTCATCGTCATCATAGTTTTCGTCCTCATAACCATGTTCATCATTCTCATCCTCCTCATATTCATCGTCATCATGATCAAGATCATTAACATTTGCATTATTACCAACCAAATCATCTTGAACATAATCATCACCAACACCATCATTGTCACCATCACCATTGTAATGGCCCTACATACACCCTCATGTTTTTTTATAAGGGTCTTTATAAACTTATAACTTGTAGTGATATTGTACTCTTGTTTGATTTTAGACTTATATTTAGTTAATTAAATTCAACACTGTGAAACTTATAATGATTTTCTATACTCATACTTCTTTGTGCTTGAGATCGTCATTTGTCATATGACTTGTAGTTTCTCCTACTCCACCATACATTACATAGTCTTATTTTATTTGATGACAGATGTACCTTACCCTATAATGTAATGTTTACATTTAAATATAAAGGTTTATAAGATAGACTCTCTCTTCGTGTGTGGTTATTGTCCCAGGGAAGGTCGGGATTACTTAGTCTGTTAGCTAACGTATATCTACATCTACTTTTTACAAGTACCCTTACTTTCGATAGCCGAGAAAAAAGAAAACTCCTTCGCTAATTCTTCGAAGGTGTGTGTGTGTGTGCACACGCATGTATAACAAGTTTTAATTTATCATCACATTTTTGTTCTAGGATATTATTTATGTAGATATAAGTAATTTTACAACCCTATCTTTGTATCTAATTATTATCTTCCAACTATTATGGTTCATTAACACTTCTTAAAACAATTTGTGTAAAGGTATATGATTTAACATGAACATATATCATGATACAATTGAGATTGTTCTCTAGCTACTCATATGTAGTCATCTCATTCCACATTGTGAAGTATATATATAAGTTGGAATATTAACTTATAAAATTATAAACATATATAATGTTATGCAAAATCTAATTTTGGGACTTAGCTCAACTTCCCATTCGTTTGTTAAGGAAATATATCCAAGGTTTTAATTGTAATATTTACAATCCAAAGTATAGAGTAGAGGTGGTTGGGTTTTTAAATGAACCCATGTGACAAAGGTTGCTACTGTCCTCCACGCAGACCTTCACTTTAATGCTTGGACTAGGTAAGTCTACCATGTCACTTGTGATTTTTGTCATTTGCATGCTACTCATCCTTCATGAGGAGATTTGAGGGTTTTGACCTTGCTCCTTGGAAATTTATTCTCTATGGTATTTTTCTCATACTGTGGTCTTTTGAGATTTGGAAGGAGTGTGACTATTTTTTTGATGTTTATGGAATTCGACATATGGCATGACTTCTATCTAGTTTTGTTGCTCAAATCTATATAGTAATTGCTGGTAAGTGACATTTTGTTGTTCATTTTCCTTAAGTAGCTCTTATAGCTATTTTAATTTTTCTTCTATGAACACATATCTCATTAAATTTGTAATTATTTAGTGGATCTAGAATTTAGAACTTCCGCTAGATTGAGTTCTTTCAAGATGAGGAAAGTCATAGACTTTGAATCCTTACATAATGTCTAGTAATATTATTTATAGTCTGTATTTAATGTTAAGTTGATTAAATTATTTTATGACATAATACCAACATTGTATTTGTTACTACAACAATTAGAAATGTTGTCGTGGTAATTATTTGTGTCTTTGTTGAGTATGTTGTTTTATTTTTGGAAGTTCGCGCCACTTATAATCAATATAGGAAAATATTTTATGACTTTAAAGTCTAAGTTTTAACCTTGTAATGATTAAAATAAATTATGAATTCAAATAGAAACATAATTTATTATTATTGTTGTTGGTAGTGGTAGTGGTAGTGTATTAAAAACTAAGTTGATGAATGTTTACTTTATGAATTATAGATTAACGTGAGAAATTTCTTACCTATAGATTTATTTAATGATTTGATGTTAGTAAAGCCTCCCTTATTTATTAATATTATTTATTTTAACAATCAAAATTAATTATGAACTAGAATAGCATTAGTGCAGTAGAGTTTGATTTTTTTAATATACAAGAGGAAAGGGGGAAAACCAACTTAACTAATTATTGCAAGTGTTCATTATTTATTTATGAAGTATTTGAACAATGTGTTTAATTGAAAAGAGCATATTTTTATTGAAAATATAGATATCTTACAATATTTATATTATCAATAAGATTTAAATCATGTCTAAATTTATGTTAGGGCATGGAGGAATCAAACCACCATAGTCCTGCTTGGAATGCAGGTGCTCTTCCATTGAGCTAGCACCCTTTACAACATGACGGGAGAGGGACTGTGTTAACACCTGGATTACACATTTCTAATCCTCTGTGACAAAGCAAAATGATGTTTTATTCAGAGAGGAAGTCTAGAAGATGTTTTAAAGTTCATTATTGAATATGATTATAAAGTCCATTAAGGCAATTCTTTTCATTGGAGCATGCCACAATTTCTTTGTGTAGTAAAACATCAAGGAACTAACATACATAGATTTTCATCACTTGCATCAAGTTGGACATCGAGACCAACCTTGTATTATACTTCAAGAAGTCAAGGTGTATCATTGTACAACATACAACAACTTTTTCTAGAACTTAACTCAATGGGGTCATTGAGCAACATGGTGGATCTAAATTGATTCCCTTGGCCTCAAGCAGATGGTTTAAAAATTTATGTCAAATAAGTGTATACCATATACCATCAAACAACTAAGGACCCACATTAGAGAGAGAGACGAGGTTGAGATGCATTGTGCACATTATACTTGGTTGTCAGCTCACACGACACATGATTAGGAGCTAGATTGGGTGTTGATCCCAATGTGGTTTGGGTTTTGGAAATTAACTTGGATGGTATAACATGGGAGGTGTGGAAATTGAACCCAGTGATAGAACAATAACACTCACAACAATTATCAATTGTACATGCAAAATCACTCATAAAAGAGAGTGAATATGGAGCTGAACACTAAACTGTATTAACTCAGTGTACAATAGCCAACCCTGTAATAACATAGGTTGCTGCATTAAATAATTACATAAGGGATTCGAATGCATGAGGAGGCAATTCGAATCTAGTCAAAAGCAGGCTTACTAAAATTAAGCAATTCCCCCATAGGTGCATAAAGTAGTTTCCAAATCAGCTAAGGAGCTCAGGAATTGGCAAAAGCACTTAGGAAAGCTAAAAGGTGATGGAAGGACAACTCATACATGCTTTTCATAGGAGAAAAGAGTGGAGGATGTGGAGGACAAAAAACTAGTTAACCTCACCTAGTGAAACTTTCCCAATTGCCTTAAAGCATTGAAAAAGCAGGCAATAAAGCAGAAAAAGTACAAGGGCACCTAAGAGGCCAGGAATAAAGCAGATTTGATTCCTTGAGGTTTCCCAAGCACTCCATGAGTCAAAATAGGCAAGTTTGACCACTATGGATAGGTAGATGACAACTTGCATAAGGTGGAATCATGAAACTAGTCAAATAAGACAAAAATGATTAATTTAATGTCTAAGGTAGCCAACTATGGGTTGATTATTCTAACATCCCCCCTTAAGCCTGACTTATGACTAATATATTAGAAAATTATAGGGCCTAGCAACAAGGCTTATTCACCCTTTACATACTGCATGTCCATTTAAACAAGGATAGAGGCAAAAACCACATGGGAAAATCCTCCCTTAAACATGGACTGTAAAACAAAATTTGGAAATCTTGTCTTCACTCATGCTTCACAGCATGATCAGCAATCCCCAGCAGTGATTTGAGATTGCTAAAGGTCTTCTCACAAAATGCTTTGGTGAAGATATCAGCTACTTGTTCTGAAGATGAACAAAAGAGTAGGTGAATGGTGCCATCATGCACAAGCTCTTTGATGTAGTGCATATGGATCTCAATGTGTTTGGTTCTCTGCTTCTGAACTGGATCATTGCAGATTCGAATGGTACTCTGGTTATCATAGTAGATGGTAGTTGAGTACTCTGATTCGAAGCCACACTCTCCAAGTAACCCCTGCAACCATAAACATTGACTTGCTGCATTTACAACTCCTCTGTACTCTACTTCTGTATATGAGAGTGCAATGGCACTATGTTTCTTGATTGACCAGCTGATTGGCCCTTCTGCAAGCATGAACACATATCTTGATGTAGACTTTCTGTCTATGCTATCACCTACCCATTCAATGTCAGTAAACCCAATCAAATCAATATTAGATTTTGCATTATAGAAGATCCCATGTGTCCGTGTTCTCTGAACAAAGTTAAGGATCCTTTTGGCTGCTTTCCAATGGATCTCATGAGTCTGATCCATGTATCTAGAAGCCG
>LPNX010340619.1:10844-87389 GCA_001517045.1 Pseudotsuga menziesii | reverse complement strand
ATCATGAGCCGTATATTGAGGCTAAACATGCCCATGGTTAGTTGCAATAATTTATAACTATTTAATAAGAGGATCCACCACATGAACTTCTTCATTAAAAGGAAAAAACGAAGAAGTCGAGCAACATTCCACATTGCTTGTAGAATCGGGACGCCGCATAGTCATCATTTTCATCATCATCCTTGTCATCATCACCATATTAAATAAAGTCACATACATAAAACATTATTTCCATCATTAATCATATTAAATAAATTCACATATATAAAATATCATTACCATAATCATCATCACTCCAAAATTACAATTTATATACCTAAATTCTAGTAATGAAAAATAAAAAATATTTGGCCTTCTAAAACACACATGTAAAAAGCACAATAAAAACACAAATACTAAAAATAACTTTAAAATAAAAAATAATAAAAAATAAAACAAAATCATAAAAAAAAAACACAAAATCATAAAAAAAACTCAAAATCAAAATGCACAACAAGAACAAAACCTCAAAATGCACAACAAAGAACAAAACCTCTGCCCAGTATGCAAGCCTGACTGCCATCCCTCCCCAACTGCTCTTCTTTGATTATGAGTTCTGCGGTATAACTAATAATACTCTACCTTGATTTATGCATGCCCGACAGCTCCTCATACCTCCCTAATTAACAGTTCTATGGCATAGCTAAGAATACTCCATGTAACGGAATCACTGGTACGAATGGTGACTGAGAACATCTCATGCCCTAGCACCGACATGCTGACACAACACATAGAACTCACAATGAAAAAGTGTTGAGAACCCACGATGATAGAGAGCTGAAGTGTTGAAGAGGACCAATTTATTCAAATCTAGATTGAGCCTAATCAGGTAATCTTTATTGAGAATGCATGCCATGTATTTGAAGTAATGTCTAAAAAAATTGAATATTGCCTAGATAGTTTCTAGAGTTAAAGAAGATTGCAACTTTTCCTGATGTAATTTCTCTCAGCACTATCCATACAATTGAGTGAACAATACTCAAAGCTTGGTCAAAATTTATTGTGAATGCTGTCAGTCATGAATTGTGAATGCTGTCAGTCCCCAATCGTGAATACAATCAAGAATCGTGATTTGTGAATCATGAATAATGTTTTCGAGCTCTCCCATACCGTGAACATTAATTGCGTCATGATATTACTGCAGTCCCCAATCATGGATGTGATAATCAGATTGTAGCACTTGAAGGGCTTCCTCTATGGAGGCTTATTACCAACTCTTCAGAGTCCAAAACATGTCGAGCTTGTAGTGCTATTGGTGCTATAAGTAGGAGCCTTTACAACAGAACGATGGCTGTCGTTTCTTCCATAGTTGTTCTTCAATTAGAAAGTTTGCAAAGGCATAGATTTCAGGGAAGTAGCCGTAAATCTCCAGGATGCAACGTCCAAACCTAGATTGTAGAACAGTTCAACAATCCTCGACACAGATTAATACTCAAGATGCAACGATCCCTCTCAAAGAAGAAGCTAACTGCTGAAACAATGGGTAAATGCTAAACCTTGCTGAGAAGCCTCCCAAGGATATCTGCGCTACCCTAATGCAGCATGAATATAGCGGGATGTTTTTACAAAATCTTGTCTTAGCTGATCCATACTCCGCAATACACACTGATTTGACCACCCTACAAGGTTATCCCAAGGCTGCAGCTCCTCTAGAAGGTGATCCAAGGGTGGCTCAAAGATTCAAAAGGCTAGGCACAACAAATAAACCTCTTCAACAGGAATGCAAACTCTTCAAATGCATCTCCAAGAGTATTCAAACAAACCACAAGAAGGAATGCTGATCAATGCTTTGTTGGCTACTACCATATGAACCCTATAATTTCTGTTTAAAAGTGACGACCTGCAGTTTGTTTATTCAATCACCCTCCAACAACAGCCTTACTTCCCAATGAGGTTTCAATCCATGAACTTATTTTTAGATCTAGACTGCTGCAAATCATTTTCAAGTCACATGTTAGCTGATGCTTAGACTGCTGCACATGAAATGACGCCTAAAGGATGCCCAGAATTGAAAATAAGGCTGCCTCTACACAGGAACATGATCATATTTGCCAATGGACACCAATAAATTTCACCCAAAACATAGCATAATTGCTTCTCAGCTCACATCATTAGCCCAGAATTGGATTTCTGCTCATTCTTTGCAGCTAAAACATGCCTAGAACTACTATTCAATTGCATAAGTCAGCCCACAATATGGATAGGACGCTGCTTTCTGCTGCTACACATGCCCAAAACTACTGGTACTACTGATTGAGGTCTGTAATGCACCTAGAGGCTAGAACTGCTCCCTAAATAATGTTTAGAGATTCAGAACAGTTCATATAATGTCTAGGTTTGGGATTTATGGCTGTTTTCATGCCCATATCTGTTACTCTCATGCTGTCTTTGCCCACAATCAACCCAGAACTAGAAATGAATGTTGTTTTAGGGATGTTTAAGGCTACAAACAGACCCAAAATTTCCCATAGTGCTGTAAAAATGGTATAGAATTTGTCCCTCTACATACCTAGAAACCTTGAGAACAGCCCATAACTCCTCATGAAAACTGAAGGGAAACACCCTACACAAACAGGGGGGTGACACAACATAAATCTCGTCTTTTATTATTATTGTTGTTTGCTTCTATTTTTTATATTTTTCTAACATAACAATTGTCATCAATAAACTGTAACAGAAAACATCAACCATGAAATGAAACAGGGCATCATGACCAAGGAGTTCTAATATACAGTCAACAGTTCAAACTCAACTGTCATATAATGCTTACAAAATAGACCATATAAACAAATAATTCTAAAGTTATAGATTCTAGATTATAAACTGAAAAAGACATATAATTCTAACATTTGTTAAGTGTTAAACTTTCGGGTTACTCTGAAACTGTTTACACCAAGTTTGGGATGCATCATGAAATTTGGCATACATGGTGGATTTTCAGCCCCTGGATAGTATGAGAGGGATTGTAGCATGAAAGATGGTCCATGATGTATATGCACACTTGTAATAGCTTGCTCAAATGATGCCAACCTTAGATGATCATTGGATTAATGTTCTTCCCTAGGGCATTTGAGATCTCTTGCTTGGATGGTGGGCCTACTGCATGATGGCTACATGGAGGATTCTCTTAGCGAAAGAATGCCCTACAGGATATGAGGAACATTGTGCATTGTGGAGTACTTCAAGCCCTAGATAGCATGTGGCAGCATGGTTTTTTGTTCAAAATATTTGAAATGGCTTAGGGACGCCTAGGGCTTCAACTTTGTTCTTGCAAGGGGTAGCTGCACCAATGGAATACTTGGCTTTGGAGGATGAATGGAATCATAAAGGCTCAATATGGAGTGGTGTGGCTTTCCTTGCATAGCTATATCACCTTGGGTGGTGCACGACGTCATCATTGGAGCTTGACACTAGTACTTAGGAGTGGAGTACTTCGCTTGAGTGTGGCTTACTTATGTTTAGTAGGCTTGCTTGTAAGGCTTAAGTTGACCTATGCTATATTGTTGTCCTTCCTTGCCTCTCATATACACAGAGAAAGGAGAGAGTATTTCCAAACATCACAACACATCACAAATTCATTTTTATCTCTTCTTTGGGGTGCTCTCTTAGTGATGTGCTAAGGTTCACGAGGAAACCCTAGTGGAGCATAAGAGGAGAAGATGGACGATTCTTTCTTGAATTCTTCTTTGTACATTTGATCTCTCTCTCTTGGGAATTGGGGCTTCTTGGTCTTGGAGCATCTTGGATTCTAGGATTAGGGTTTCATCCTTTTGAGGCTAGATATTAGGGTTTGATGTATTTTGGGAAGAAAAGGTGGAGGGTGTCTTTCCTTGGATATGTTGATGTTTGTAGCTCAGACAGGTATTTCCATGATTTTGTGTCTTACTTATGGAAATCATCATTAATACCTCTTTGGAACCTAGGAAATTCACTTATTTAAAGTCTATTAAAGTGAATGCCTTTTTAGATGATTGAGGCTAATTTAGAGAAATGCCCAAGTTTTTGGCATTAAAGATTTAAATTAATTAAATGAATCTCAATCATTTATCTCAAATGAGTGAGATTTAATCTCAGCAATTGGAGTTAGGGTTTTGGTTCATCTCAATAGTATCAAAGGCAGCTGAGGAGAGAGAGGAAGATACACCATCACAAGAGTGAAACTCAAGCATTGAGTTGGAGAGAGAAAGACATTGTACTTCCAATTTTTCGCTAAGAGAAAAACAACATTTCAAAAGACATTTGTAGGGGGGGTGTACCAGTCAAGCAGAACCATCACTTGTCTATAGGGGTAGCCGTACAGGATTCCGTACAATGTTACAAATCCATACTGCACAGTCCATACCATTGTACAGATCAACTGTACAAGGATTCAATGCAGCCATTTGGATCTGTACAAATCATCATCCATATAGTCATATAGATTGGCCACGTGCACAGTTCCATACAATGGCCGCACAAGGCCATACAAGGAAACGGATTCAACAGCTTGTTTGTAGAGGGTTTTTCGAGGTGATTCTTTTTTTGTAAGTAATATGGGACCCTTCTATTACTAGATCAAAACTAAATATATTTACATATCTTTCTCCTTAAAACATGGACTCAGGCATCGGTCTAGTATCCAAGAAAGAAAAAGAAAAACGATAGCCCATAAAGAAAGAAAGAGGAGCATGAGAGCAGCCCAACCCTTCAGCGTGGGCGCTCGATCCTAAAAACAAACAAGGGAATCTTATCCATAACAAAACATAGACCTACTAAGCATAAGGAACCAAGCAAATATTTAACCCAAAAAAAACCACAAAGAGCATCTAACCGTCCCACAATGAGGAAAGGATTAGCATCTACGGGAGGACTCGACTTCATCCGGGGCATTTATGATGCCTTTCCCACTCCCCTGGTTAGCATCCGAATGGATTGATTCCTCCATGTCCTCATCTTCATCTTGCGGGATGCACTGAAAGGGTGGAGCTGAGAGTCAAGCCATGCGTAACATTCTGAAAATCATTGTTGGTTGGGTTCAAGGTTCTAATACCCCCTTTCTTCTCCTGTAGGTTGTGAATGAGATTGAATTCGCCGCCTATTATCTAGTGTCTTCACCCGACAAGGTTACTCATGTTCTATAGTGACCTGAGAAAGAGATGCTTGGAATCTAGTTTGAAGGGCCCATACACATTAGTAAGGAAGCCTTTGGAGTTGGTTCCTAAAATATGGAACTCGACAGAGTTGAAAATTTTGTAGCCATGAAATTAGTAAGACTTAAGCGTGAAGGGTTCCATATGATTCCTATACCTCCTACTGCGCCTGAGGTATCAATGGTGGAGGCTTCACAGTTCTTCCAGATCTTGCTTGCTATGGATTTGAAACTCTCCTCTGAGCATTTTGTTTCTTGAATAAAAATCACTAAGGGTCTCTCTTCCCTTATTTTCTTCTTCAATAATATTTTCTTACTAGGTGCGATACACCCTCTGATGTTCCAAGATAAAAGATTCATTGGGAGGGTTTGCTGGATATGGAAAAGGTTGCCTTGATGGTCGAAAAATGCCCTGACGCCACAAGTTTTTCCCCAATGTCCTTGATGCATTGCTGGTTACTTCTTCTTCCACATTTTTCATTGCCTATCTTCTTGATAGTCTCATGGATTTTGGCTCTTGGGTTATCCGAGCAAACTACTAGAGATTTATCTTTTTTCCTGGTATTTATGATTGCTTCCTTGAGTAGAACAACCTGCTGTGCTGGTATGATCCCTTTGATTAAATCTTAGACAGCTTTCTCAAGTTTGTCTAGGTTTAGGTCTCCTAGATCCATTTCCTCTGTGTCTTCTTCTTCTACCTTCATATTGGTTTGTTTCTCTATTGTTGCATCCTGGAAGGTTTCTAGGCTTTCCTTGCAATCCTTAGGGCCGTCTCTAGATGTTTCTGGGCTTTCCCTATTCGGATTTTTTTGAGTGCTTTCTTTTTGTAGAATCTCGAAGCCCTTAGCTCCTAAGTGTATATGGAAGTGATCCAAAGGCTTCCATGTTACATTAATCCACCAGATCAAATCTTTCTCTGATGGCCAAATGCCCACAAAATTTTTGATAAGGGCATGGTGTCTCATGACCTAGGATCATTTTCAACTTTCCCACTCATGCCCTGGTACACTTGTTTTTCGTTGGGAATGTCCATAAGATTCAATGCGGGAGATTGAACAAGGAAGATTAGGATTTAGGTTATAAGCCCAGTTATCAAGGTGATGATGGAACCAAAGGTTGGCATAAATGACCACATGATGCCAAACTTGCACCTTCCATGATTATTTCTATCACCAAATATTGACCATCCACCTTCATAGTTCTATTTTTCCATGTCTATGAACTATCCTTAGTTTCCAAATTGGCTTTGTAACCAATGCTAAATGCTTTGCAACATTTCCACACTTCTAAATGGTACTTATGGGTACATAATATGGCTAGAGAATTCACATCGTCATTCTCCTTATAATCTAATAGCTCTTCCTCAAGGTCCATGTCTATTGTACGACCGAAAATTTAGGATAAACAATGAGAGTTCTGAAAACCCTAGAAACCATAGTCCCCTCCAAAAAAAAAACTATATTCAATTTCCCCTCCCTCCCACCCAAATCAACTACCTACACCTCCATCACTATAGTACATTCATTTTCCATCAAGAAGTAGTAGCGAAATAGAGTACTGTATACTGCAATTATTTAGGGTTACAACACAATAGCACCTTAGTTATACTTCAATGATCGCTAATTGTATCCCTCTCTTAATGAGGTGTTTTGGGCAGAGGTTGTGTGTTATATGATCTAAAAATGCTTACACATAGCCTTCACTCATTTAAGTTTTGACTCAATGCCTCATGTGCATGTTTTTGAAACAATCTAATCTTTCATATAACAAGATTATATTATTGCTTATTACAATCTAATAAAAAGTAATAGATGAGAGTGCTCACCCACTATATGACACCTCATATTAGCACCAATACCCTATTTCTAACCATTATGGCACATAATCATTATTAATAACCTTAGCCATGATTCTTCCTACTAATTCCACTCATAACCATCCTCCAAGTCTTTCTCAAAACCAATATCATGACCTAGGATCATTTTCAACTTTCCCACTCATGCCCTGGTACACTTGTTTTTCATTGGGAATGTCCATAAGATTCAACGTAGGAGATTGAACAAGGAAGATTAGGATTTAGGTTATAAGCCCAGTTATCAAGGTGATGATGGAATCAAAGGTTGGCATAAAGGACCACATGATGCCAAACTTGCACCTGCCATGATTATTTCTATCACCAAATATTGACCGTCCACTTTCATAGTTCTGTTTGTCCCTGTCTAAGAACTATCCTTATAAAATCTAAAGCATATGGATATGCTTCATCTATTGATATGCAGCGAGAATAAGGCCAACTCAGCTTGTAGTTGTAATCATATTTATTTGGCCTAAAGCTACAAGTCCTAATCCCCCTGAAGCTACAAGCCCTAATCGCTAGTGGCATTCTCAAACATACACTTTTGGAATCGAAAATTGCACTTTAGAAGGACTATTTTTGGGCTTTAAAAAGGATAATTTGAGAAAATTTTAGTCCATATTATGTTAGATTTTTCCATATTTAATGAAATGGAGGTTATATCATGAAATTTCATAACAAACTGGAAACATAGGAACAATAATCACACATGACCCATGAATGGGATGAAAGGTTTCCTCGAGGGGATTTCATTAAATCAATAGGGAAATTACATTGGAGAATGAGATATATGGAGATACAAGAAGAATATACAAAATTACAATAGAGATTACATAATACTATAGAAAAAAGTTTGAATCTGTCTGGCCCAAACACACCAAAAGATTCATAAGCTATGTCTTCTAATGTCTCTGTGATCAAACAAAAATTGGAAGGAGTTACACTCTGCTTCCAAAATATGTGATCCATTTCTTGTGATAATTTTGTCCTTCTTATAGTGCTCCTACATTTTCCTGTTACAACTATATCTTATTGACTTCTTACTAGCCATTTATGCTACCAACAAATAAACCAACCAAACCTAAATCTGTTATGTTTATATTAAACTATTGTAGTTCCTACTGATATGTCCTCCACCATAAGTGCTAAGCTAGCAACTAAAGTGGTTTTTGAGATAGATACTAAGGTAGTTGTTGAACTAGAATTTATGGCAGCTATGATGACGAATCCCATGAATCTCCTTAAGGTATAACCAATAGATCCTACTGAGAAGATGTTAAGGCATTGAACTTGGAAATATTCTTCCAATTATTTCCCACTAGGTACTCATACATCTTCATCTCCCAAATTCACATATCTAGGTTTTTGTTGCGACTGTAAGAGGATGGAAGAAAATTTCTGAAAACAGAGCAAATATTAG
Source organism: Pseudotsuga menziesii (assembly GCA_001517045.1). Taxonomy (NCBI): domain Eukaryota; kingdom Viridiplantae; phylum Streptophyta; class Pinopsida; order Pinales; family Pinaceae; genus Pseudotsuga; species Pseudotsuga menziesii. Next base: position 78,947 of record LPNX010340619.1, on the reverse strand, counting down.
AAAGTAGCCCAAAATCATCAAGCAATTTATCTAAGATAACCTAGCCTCTGATACCACCTTCTATACCTTCAAATTGTAGGTCATCATTTACACTATAGGTAATTATTGACTCACAATGTTGTCTAGGATAGAGTTTTCCATTTCCATCCCAAGGAGATGTAAGGCCTCAATTAAGGAATTAATTGAAGATGGCTTAAGAGAAATAACATCCTTGGCAAACTAAATGGATTTATTGTACAATATTTTCACCAAATTCTTCTTTGTGATCAATTTTGAATCTTTCATGTTGATTTTGGTTATGTGTGTTATTTCCATTGCCTCCAGTTCTTCACCAGTATTGAAATTTAGAATATCCATGACTAATATCGAGATTTATGTATTATTCTCTAACTCTATGAAGGTCCTTTCGGCATCCTATATTGTAGTGCCTACCAAGTTCCATTCATATTGGGTAATAATGAAATGTAGTTTTGGGTCAGTATTGCTTCTATTAGTTCCTAGGCTAAGTGTTTTTCCTTTTAGGGGAGACTTCCATGAATGCCTCTTAGTGAGGTGATCAACCTATTTTTACAACTTAGCCCTGTGGTCTTTTAAATTAGTGATCATTGCATCCCTCTTTTCTATCACGTTCTTTAAAATGTACACTTCTTCCTCTCGATTTCAGAGGTCCTCCTTGATTTTGCACAACTCATCTTCCTTAATGTTCATGTTGGCTAGAGTGTCATTTGGGTTAGTTGTTGCAAATGCAAGCAATGTAGCACCTTTAGCACAAACCAAGTTGTAATTTTATTGTTTTAAGCCATTGATCTCTTTTTCTAGCTTCTCTATTTTTACTTTGCATTCTTGGGAAATATTAACCATATAATATTTTCTTCCTAAACTTCCAACAACTCTGCTTTTTGGATATGTTCAATGGTAGGGACTTTTAGCTTATTATTGATAATTTGAACCTTTTTTTTTTCTTTCAATAAATTATGTCTAAGGGTGGCATCCAGTGGGATTATTCCCATTTCCACTACCTTTTTCTCTAACTCTATGATTTGAAGTTGTTTGGAATTATTTGCCACTTTTTCATTTCTTAGTAGCCTCTCTAGTATGTTAACTATGCCTTGCATCTTGTTAGCATTCATTGTATACTTTATCATGTATATAGAAACTATCTCTCTTGTATATAGATTCCATTCAATATTATATGTAGGGATGAAGGGATACATATTACAAGTGAAATGATTGTCCTTGTACCTATCTAGAGTTGGGATTACACCTAAAGTGGTTGGATCTAGATCAACCATATTAAAGGTCCCTTGCTTCAAATTCACTGTTGATAATAACCTAGGATGTCCTATTAAAGATATTTAAAAGAAAAATCCACCTGCTAACTTTATGATTGAAAGCATCATGAGATTTCCAAATTTTCTGATACCTCAGTCGTTGAATGACCAGATATCCAAGCCTCCATGTTTTACTTAAGCAGGTGGCAATGTTGATCAGATCATAAATATCCCCTATCTCATAGATATAAATAGGCTTTTCACAACTCCATATCCAATTCCTACATACTGGCCTGTCATGATGGATCTCTATTCCATATGGACAATTTTCTGGAATCATGTGCCTGAGACCCTCTAAAACAGCCTTGTCTTTTAGTAGAAATGTTAATGAACAACACTCTTGATTACATGTTCGTTATATTGTTAGCAACACTAGATGAAAAAATTATATTTACCTTATCTGGAAGAATGACTTGTACAATATAGAAGAATGTGCCTTTTGTTATCAGAGGCATTGTTTTTTTTCATGCTATCATTCCTCAATCCACCACTCAAAAACACTTCTCTTAAAGCAAAATTTTCACATGTTTCTAAGGTTTCCTACATGTGTTTTAAGAGAAATAATTATGTTTTCTAGGACCAAGCAACTGGGTTTCTTGACATCGAAAAATAAGCACATGAATGCCAATGGAAAAAAGTATGCATTAACATATAATCTGTTTTCATTGTTTGGAAGCTATCATTATATATATTTCATATGTGGCATACTTTCGTTTCATTTCCTAGAACTTATACTCTTGTTGTTTGTGCAGGTTCTAGAGACTGCTGATACACTAGGAGAAGTGACAGAAAGTGTTGATTACTATGTTGATGGGTGTACAATCTTAGCAGGCAACTTATTTTGCAGGTAAGAACAGTCTGTGATGAATTTTTATGGTTTTTCTATCTCTCAAGGTTGATCCAAATAATGGTTGTTATAACTCATGAGTCACAACTAAGGATCTAAGGTTTCTCTTTATCCTTTCTTAGTGGATGTTGGTAAGATATTTTAATTTTCTTATTTGTTGTTGTTATTGTGCACCTTAAGCAAGGAAAGTTAGGGCTTTACTTGCATCTTGTCACTTGACTTGCTTTGATCCACCTGGAGACAATGTTCCCATGCTTGATCAAGAGTCCTATTAGGTTTGGACTTAGGCACCATGGATAAGAATCAATATTGGCAGAATTATGGCAGAATTAAATGATTGGCATACTCTGATAAATGTATGACATAATTAGATGATTAGCATGTCCTTATAAATGTATGGCATAATCTAGCAGATTGATTAAAAATATTAAAACCGAACCTTTCATAGTCTAGCAGATTCATAAAAATATAATAAAATATGGAAGTATGATATAGAAAAGAATATCAAAAGCATATACTTGGACTGTGAACATACCTCCTTCACACAGCAACAATGCAACCTCCTTGAGTCCTTCACATGGCAAAAACACAGCCAATAAAACACTACAATGTGAACTCATCCTCTTTAACAGAATGAAAAACACTCTTGTGAATAAAAATGCTCCCCATAGTCACATTTACAATGAATAAGACAGTGAAATGGGAGAGTGTTTATATTAAACATTGAATTTAAGGATTTTGCTTCCATTTTTGCCTTTTAAAATCTGTTTTAACCGCCACATTTCCACGCTGGGTTCCACTTTTGTGTTCTAGATTGGGATTGTTATTATCAGGGAGAGATTTGCGTGTTTGGCCAAGCTTCCAAGTCCCAACTCTCTAGGAAAGTCTGAGCCGAGTACTCTTCTCAGTGGAGACTCATGTAGAACAGGAGGGATTCGGGAGTCTACCATGAGTCAAACATCACTGGTTGATGTTTATAGAGACCAATAATACATTAATGTAACTTCATCTTGCAGTCATCTGGGACATGTGTTACATATGCATGATCAACACTTAGTCAAAAAGTACATTTAAGACACTTGACCAATATTTGTACAGTATAGGGGGAGGACAGAGCATGTCATCCTTGGGACTTGTAGCAATCTGCTTTGAGATTGACAAAGTTGTTTGCCCTGGAGGAACCCAACCAAAAGGGTAAAGTCCTTTTGTTGTCTTTGTTAGATGCTAACCTTGTAGTTTTCAATGTTGATTTACAAATTCTCACCAGTACAATAGGTATTTTATACTTCGACAGGAGACTAAGAACACACTGTGTGGAATCTTATGAAACATAAACTTACAGTTAGACAATGCATGCATTACTCAAAAGGAATACACACCATCCCATGAAATAAAATACTATATCCTTATGCCAGAAAACATATTCAAGAAAATGAGTTGATTTAAGATGGAGGTATGGAGGCAGTGAGGATACTAATGCATCAACTTGGGTATTTGCATCTAAGTCTGCTTCTAGGTCCAAGTAGAGATGCTCTCCAATAGATGAGGTTAAGTATGTTTTTGATCAAGAAAGTAGTTCTGTTTCAGCTTTTTATTGCGCTTTGGAAAGATGAGGTAGCCAAGGGTGCTCGGTTAAGCAAGGATGCCAAAAAATTGGATCCTGTTGTATACTCTGATTTCATTACTTCTCTAATAAGCTTCAGGAAGCGGTTAGGATGGGCATTGTAAATACCCTTCCACTGTGTTACTCCTTAAACTTCAAACTAGCAGGCTAGATGTGTAGCATCAAGAGTGGCCTTATGCTAGTGAATCGCAATCATAGGAGAGGCTTGGACTATTGTCACCTTTGTCCAAGCTCTCAACTTCTTCGATATCCTATTTTGTTTCAAGGGGAAATCCCTTTAATGCACCTGCCAACGCAATTTCTAACACCACTGCCTCCAATAACCTTAAGACAAGATTAGTGCCTTCAATGGATTCAAATAGAAAATGAGGAAGATACACTAGAGAGGTTTTATCAGTCAAGTATTTGTTCAATATGGATATTATAGCATAATCAGCCCACTAATACAATTGTTTAGCATATGATCTATATGAAATGCAAGCCTGCAGTAAGTACAATCATCAATTCTCTGTCAAACATCAATATTAGATAAGAATGCTTGTAATTGCAAGATGCCAATGATTTATCAAGATATAACAGCCATAGGATTCAATCCAAGGAAAGACATTAATCATGACAGTTGATTAGTAGCCTGTAACTTTCACTCAGATTAACAGTGGCCGTCAATAGGTTACCTCTATCTACACTTTAGCAATATGTGATATGGTTTATCACTCAACAATAGTATCCATTCAATTGTAAGGTAAGTAAACTATTATTACCAGTAACAAATATGTCATTTGTATCAACAATTACTAGCCAAGAAAAGGAGATATCAGCATTCACATGTTGCACTTGAATAGCTTAAGACAAACGTACATATATTTTGGTGGTATAATTACACCCTTTTATTAATAAAATTCACTGTTCATGAGTATAGATATCAGCCACAATGTTATTCAAAATTCAGCTGCAAATTGGTAATAGTTGACAGTGCAAACTTGATTTAGTATCTCATGATAAAGGTCTAGAAGAAAAGCCTCAAAACTGTTCCACTCATACTGCTTTAAGGAGAATAAAGGGTCTGAAAAATCAGCTGCCCTAAACATTTTGATTGACATTTTCCCACTTATTTCTTACACAATAAAACCAAAAAAGAAGAAGGCTGTGACTGTCTAAAACATATGACATGTCATTGCAAAAGTCATGAGAAGGAGCTTGGCCTCACTCTATTCATTGGATTTACATCGGAGTATACTTTGTTCGAGTTGAAAGAGATAATTAATTATGATGTCTGTGCACTCTCTCGCTGTCCAACAATATCCGTGTGAACTTCGATGACTGACCATTGAAGTGGTAATAGGGTTCCCAAATTGATTCAACGTGAATTTACCAATATCTTGTTTAGTTTGATGTGGAATCTAGAACTCATTTAGATGTTTCTTCACATGAAAACTCTTCTACCCCTGCAAACGGGCCAAAGGTGGTGATTCCAGTCATTACTAAATTTGACATGGATCCCATAGCTATGAAAATAGCTTCTCTTACATGTCATGTAGCTAACAGGCATCAGTCTTATTACCCCAAACACATAGATTGTAACCCACATATTGTAAATCACACAATATACAATTGATGTTCACTGCAGTATTTGAATGTGCCACTCTCAGTTTTCCATAAAGCCTAAAAAGCAGTAGTCAATAATCACTGCAGCCAGATTGTGGACCCTTGCCCCTAACATAAAGTAGAGTTATCATATGAGGAGAGATTAAAAAAATGAAACTGTCATTATCATGATACCTATTTCCATGCGCCCAGAAGCACCATTACAATTTAAATCCTTGAGAAACTATCCTGCAACAAATTTAAAAATCATTGGATTTACTCTCAAAATTCCCTTATCAACAAATCACTGCCATACCATGATTCTTTAATTCCCTTATCAACAAATCACTTCCATACCATGATTCCTAAGATGTGACAAATCACTACCATTACCATGAAAACTACCATATTTGATTATTGCCCATCCTTATATATCAGCTAGGGCACTCATAGCTCTACTTTTCATGGCATAAAAGTAGCATAAATCCATCTTAAGTAGTGACCTATTCAGCTAAGAGGGATCCAATCCAAATATTGATGGTGCGAAGATGGCAGTGCAGTCTTCTTAGACCTCTCAGCTTAAAAGATCGAAGGTTAGGATTGCTTATGCTTTTGTGAGGGGATCTACTTTTATGTGTGTGAGGGGGAGTTATTTTGTTCTAGGCCAAGAGCAGAAACAGAATTTAAAATAATATTTTCATTAGGAACAATTATTTCTGGGTTGGGCATGTTCATTGGCAAATTCTTAACTGTAGCATCAGACTTCTTTGTAGCTGACAGTTCAGTCACAGTAGTGAATTGTGAACCAAATATGTCTCCGCTGGCAGCCACTAAAATAGCTAAAGGAGTTGAACCATAAATTCTCTCAGTAGCAGATGATGTTGAACAAGAATATTTCATTTGCAGAGCCTCCAATGAAATGATGCTAGTTTCTTCAGCCCGAGTGAAAGGTTTGATAGATCCAATGTTCCACCAGAATGTGCCATAGTTGGCAAATTTTGACCTGGAGATGTATGCACAAGATCATACCTCACAGAAGTAGCATTTGATGATGATACACCTGCCACTAAAACTGACGTGTTTGGATACTGATGTAACATAATTGAGTGGCCATATGATCCTACTGGTATTGCTGAGTCGGAATTTAGTTTGTGAGGACTGTTGAAAGCCAAACAAAGATTCTACAGGAGCCAAAACAAATGTCCAAATGAATACAACACCCTATTATGGATATTCTGGAAACCACAACATACATAAATCGTAGTTGCAGGTCACGTCTTTTATTTTTCATGTCTCTTTCTTTCCAACACAGGCTATAAGGTACTAAAAAAGATTATTTGAATTTAGGACATTATTGTTAAGTAATTTATATGAGTCAGTTAGGTTCCTTTCAAGGGGTTCAATTGTGTTTCATTTAATTCTAGAGGTAGAAAGCTAAGATGATTGGTCAGCTCCAGCAAGATACAATTTTATTTGAAATGCATAAAAAGCTATGAAACATGACACAACCATATAGGCCTATGTGTCCGTGTCCAATGGGTCGGGCATGTGACATCACCTGACAAATGTCGGACATGAGTTTTAATGTGTCCTAAAACGCATGACATGTTTTGGGCACGTGTCAGGATAGAAAATGAAAGATAAGGAGAATACCACTTCTAAGGCACTGGCAGGAACACCTCCAACAAGCAAGATAATGACCATACAATCAAAATCGGTCTTAAATATAATGACATGCTACCATTACTATTTCATTTGCAGAGCCTCCAATGAAATGAGGCTAGTTTCTTCAGCCCGAGTGAAAGGTTTGATAGATCCAATGTTCCACCAGACTGTTCCATAGTTGGCAAATTTTGACATGAAGATGTATGCATAAGATCAAACCTCACAGAAGTAGCATTTGATGATGATACAACTACTACTAAAACTGATGTGTTTGGCTGCTGATGTAAATTAATTGAGTGGCCATATGATCCTGCTGGTATTGCTGAGTTGGAATTTAGTTTGTGAGGACTGTTGAAAGCCAAAACAAAGATTCTACAGGAGCCAAAACAAATGTCCAAATGAATACAACACCCTATTATGGATATTCTGGAAACCACAACATACATAAATCCTAGTTGCAGGTCACGTCTTTTTATTTTTCATGTCTCTTTCTTTCCAACTCAGGATACAAGGTACTAAAAAAGATTATTTGAATTTAGGACATTATTGTTAAGTAATTTATATGAGTCAGTTAGGTTCCTTTCAAGGGGTTCAATTGTGTTTAATTTAATTCTAGAGGTAGAAAGCTAAGATGATTGGTCGGCTCCAACAAGATACAATTTTATTCGAAATGCATAAAAAGATATGAAACATGACACATTCATATAGGCCTCCGTGTCCATGTCCAACGGGTTGGGCATGTGACATGACCTGACAAATGTCGGACATGAGTTTTAATGTGTCCTAAAACACATGACATGTTTTGGGCACGTGTCAGGATAGAAAATGAAATATAAGGAGAATACCACTTCTAAGGCACTGGCAAGCACACCTCCAACAAGCAAGATAGTGACCATACAATCAAAATCGGTCTTAAAAATAATGACCTGCTACCATTACTATTTCATTTGCAGAGCCTCCAATGAAATGATGCTAGTTTCTTTAGCCCGAGTGAAAGGTTTGATAGATCCAATGTTCCACAAGACTGTTCCATAGTTGGAAAATTTTGACCTGAAGATGTATGCACAAGATCAGACCTCATAGAAGTAGCATTTGATGATGATACAATTGCCACTAAAACTAACGTGTTTGGTTGCTGATGTAAATTAATTGAGTGGCCATATGATCCTGCTGGTATTGCTGAGTTGGAATTTAGTTTGTGAGGACTGTTGAAAGCCATAGGCACACCGGATTGTGGAGGTTTATAAGTTGAATATATTCCTGTTAGTGTCAGAAGTTAGTTTAACAGTCCCAGTATCTATGTGGGAATCCAACTTTGTGCCCTTTGGACCAAATTTCAACTCTTCATGAGTCTCAGGAAGCTAGCAGTTGCTGCAACACTGGAAAGGTAGTCCAACAGATGGGTAATGTACAGGTAAGGACAATTGAGCTCATGTACGTTGAATTCATGATATTATTGTAGGTTCAAACACTGGCCCATCACCAAGGATTAAAAATTGTTTAACAAGTCCCCCTCACTAATAAGGTACCTGAAAAACAATTGATATTGGATATTAAATGCTACAAATAGGAGGACTATGAGAAAAAAGCTCCCAAAAGAGATTGCTAATTAAATTTTAAAAATTTCTATTCCTTTAAGGCATTGGATGACTCCCTGAACAATGTGTTATGGGAAAACAAAGGTTGCCAGATAAGAGGCAACAATTAGAATTCTAGCTCATTGTGCCCTGTTGTTAAAATGAAAGCTAACTCCAGCTAGATTTCTATCATGGTGTAATGAGCTAACACACATAAGCTTTCCCTTATAGTTCCATGTTGTTAGAATGAAAGCTAAATCTAGCTAGATTTTCATCATGGTGTACTGTATTTGATTATAATGTGGTTGTGTTAGATGGAAACTACCTTATAAAAGCTAACAGACGTTAGGTTTACTCAGCGTGCAATGTTTTAAGAACAAAAGTTAACTCTAGCTAGATTTCCATCATGGTGCATTGTGATTGATGACAATGTGGTTGTGCTAGATGAAAAACTACACTATGAAAGATTACACATTAGATTTCCCTCACCATGCAACTATTTAATGATGAAATCTAACTCTAGCTATATTTCCAAAATGATGCAATGTCCTTGATGACAATGTGGTTTTATTACATAGAAAACTCCCTTATGAAAATGAACACACATTAGGTTTCACTAATTGTGCCATGTTGTTAAAATAAAAGCTAACTCCAGCTAGATTTTCATCATGGTGTAATGAGCTAACACACATAAGATTTCCCTTATAGTGCCATGTTATTAGAAGGAAAGCTAACTCAAGCTAGATTTCCATCATGGTGTAATGTATTTGATAACAATGTGGCCGTGTTAGATGGAAAACTACCTTATGAAAGCTAGTATACATTAGTTTTACTCATTGTGCAATGTTTTAAGAACGAAAGCTAACTCAAGCTAGATTTTCATCATGGTGCATTGTGATTGATGACAATATGGTTGTGCCAGATGTAAAACTACATTATGAATACTAACATACATTAGATGTCACTTACCGTGCAATGATTTAAGGACGAAATCTAACTCTAGCTAGATTTCCATCACGGTGCAATGTGATCGATGACGATGTGGTTGTGTTAGATGAAAAACTACCTTATGAAAGCTAATGCACATTAGATTTCACTCATTGTCCCATGTATTTAGAAGAAAATTTAACTCCAACTAGATTTCCATCATGGTACATTGTGATTGATGACAATGTGGTCGTGCTAGATGGAAAAATACCCGATGAAAGCTTACACACATTAGATTTCACTCACCGTGCAATGATTTAAATATTAAAGCTAACTCCAGCTATATTTCCATCACGGTGCAATGTGATTGATGATGATGTGTTTTTTTTGGAAATCTAACTCCAGCTAGATTTCCAAAACGATGCAATGTCCTTGATGATAATGTGGTTTTATTACATAGAAACTCCCTTATGAATGCATACACACATTAGTTTTCACTAATCATGGCATGTTGTTAAAATAAAAGCGAACTCCAGCTAGATTTTCATAATGGTGTAATGAGCTAACACACATAAGCTTTCCCTTATAGTGCCATTTTGTTAGAAGGAAAGCTAACTCAAGCTATATTTCCATCACGGTGCAATGTGATTGATGACGATGTGGTTTTTTTGGAAATCTAACTCCAGCTAGATTTCCAAAACGACGCAATGTCCTTGATGACAATGTGGTTTTATTACATAGAAAAATCCCTTATGAAAGTTTACACACATTAGTTTTCACTAATCGTGCCATGTTGTTAAAATAAAAGCTAACTCTAACTAGATTTTCATCATGGTGTAATGAGCTAACACACATAAGCTTTCCTTTATAGTGCCATGTTGTTAGAAGGAAAGCTAACTCAAGCTAGATTTCCATCACGGTGTAATGTATTTGATAACAATGTGGCCGTGTTAGATGGAAAACTACCCTATGAAAGCTAGCATACATTAGTTTTACTCATTGTGCAATGTTTTAAGAATGAAAGCTAACTCAAGCTGGATTTTCATCATGGTGCATTGTGATTGATGACAATATGGTTGTGCCAGATGTAAAACTACATTATGAATACTAACACACATTAGATGTCACTTACCATGCAATGATTTAAGGATGAAATCGAACTCTAGCTAGATTTCCATCACGGTGCAATGTGATCGATGACGATGTGGTTGTGTTAGATGAAAAACTACCTTATGAAAGCTAACGCACATTAGATTTCACTCATTGTCCCATGTAGTTAGAAGAAAAGTTAACTCCAGCTAGATTTCCATCATGGTACATTGTGATTGATGACACTGTGGTCGTGCTAGATGGAAAAATACCCAATGAAGGCTTACACACATTAGGTTTCACTCACCGTGCAATGATTTAAATATTAAAGCTAACTCCAGCTAGATTTCCATCACGGTGCAATGTGATTGATGATGATGTGTTTTTTTTGGAAATATAACTCCAGCTAGATTTCCAAAACGATGTAATGTCCTTGATGACAATGTGGTTTTATTACATAGAAAACTCCCTTATGAAAGCGTACACATATTAGTTTTCACTAATCGTGCCATGTTGTTAAAATAAAAGCGAACTCCAGCTAGATTTTCATCATGGTGTAATGAGCTAACACACATAAGCTTTCCCTTATAGTGCCATGTTGTTAGAAGGAAAGCTAACTCAAGCTAGATTTCCATCACGGTGTAATGTATTTGATAACAATGTGGCCGTGTTAGATGGAAAACTACCTTATGAAAGCTAGCATACATTAGTTTTACTCATTGTGCAATGTTTTAAGAACGAAAGCTAACTCAAGCTATATTTTCATCATGGTTCATTGTGATTGATGACAATATGGTTGTGCCAGATGTAAAAATACATTATGAATACTAACACACATTAGATATCACTTACTGTGCAATGATTTAAGGACAAAATATAACTCTAGCTTTAAGGAAGAATATTAAAGCTAACTCCAGCTAGATTTCCATCACGGTGCAATGTGATTGATGACGATGTGGTTTTTTTAGATGGAAAACTATCTTACAAAATATAACTCACATTAGCTTTCACTCATCATGCCATGTTAGTAGGAAACTAACTCCAGATAGATTTCCATCATGGTGTAATGAGCTAACACACATAATCTTTTACTCATTGTGCCATGTAGTTAAAAGGAAAGCTAACCCCAGCTAGATTTTCATAATGGTGAAATGAGCCAACACACATAAGCTTTTACTCATTGTACCATCTTCTTAGATATAAATATACCTTAAGAAGGTAACACACATTAACTTTTACTTATCGTGCCATGTAGTTAGAAGGAAAACTAACTCCAGCTAGATTTTCATCATGGTGTAATGAGTTAACACACATGGCTTTTACTCATCGTGCCATGTTGTTAGAAGGAAAACTGACTCTAGCTAGATTTGCATCATGGTGTAATGTATTTGATGAAAATGTTCCTATTTTAGATGGAAAAATACTTGATGAAAACTAACACACATTAGATTTCACTCACCATGCAATTTTTTAGGAACGAAACCTAACTCCAGCTAGATTTTCATCATGGTGCAATGCGACTGATGACAATGTGGTTGTGTTATATGGAAAACTACCTTATGAAATATAACACACATTAACTTTCACTTATCATGCAATGGTTTAAGAATTAAAGCTAACTCCAGCTAGATTTCCATCATGGTGCAATGTGATTGATGACAATGTGGTTGTGCTAGATGGAAAACTACCCTATGAAACCTAACACACATTGTGTATTGTTTAAAGAATGAAAACTAACTCCATCTAGATATCCATCATGATGCAATGTGATTGATGACATTGTGGTTGTGTTAAATAGAAACTACCTTATGAAAAATAACACACATTTTCTTTCACTCATCATGCCAAGTTGTTAGAGCGAAAGCTAACTCCAACTTAATTTTTGTCATGCTCATGGAGTTAGCTTTCACTCTAACAACTTGGCACGATGAGTGAAAGCAAATATCATGGAGTTATCTTTTGCTCTAACAAATTGACATGTATGTTCAGATACAATCTCTTATTTGATGACAATGTGGTTGTGCTAGATGGAAAACTACCATAAGAAAGCTAACACATATTAACTTTCATTCGCCATGCAATTTTCTTATAAGGTAAACTAACTCGAAATAAATTTCCATAATGGTGCAATGTATTTAATCATAATGTGGTTATGTTGGATGAAAAATTACCTTATGTAAGCTAACACTATGATTCGCTATTATCATGAGCCATTTAATGATCATCATGATTAGCTATTATAATGACCTCCACAATTGTTTTTGTACATATACTTACAAATAGAATGATGCGTGCATTTATAATAATTTTGAATTCATGTTTTTTTCAATAATTTGAAATTGTGGTAATAGTTTTTTTCGTTTTTTTTTCCAGAAACAATGGAGTTTGATGCGAGTAAAACTGCAAAAGAAGTGACTTCAAAAGGTTAGAGTTCTTTATCTTCTTCATACGTATGAATTGAGATGTTATAAAATATGTTTTCATATTACTCTTTAATTGATGCTTTTAATAGTTTTTGAAAATACCGTAATATTTTCTACAAATGTTTTCAGATGCTAAGAACCATGATGCAAATGAAATTTCAAAGAAATCATCAAGGGAAAGAAAGAATACAAATATGACACTACAAAAGTCTCCAATAGTTGGTATGGCATTTTCAAATTTAGTTATTTACAAATAATTATACTATATTCTAGTATGCAATTTCACACTAGATGAACTTTGATATATCATTATGTGGGTAGTAAACTTCCATAGCACATAAACTTCCTTGTTCTTCTGCATGTGAATGAAAAATTCTTTGTTCTTCTGCATGTGAATTAAAATGATGTATTATATGGTATATTATTAATGTTTCATATTTCATGTTTTCTTTAACCATTGCAAACAATTTTTTCTACTATTGTTTCCAGATACTATTGAATCTGATGCAAATGAAACTACAATTAAAGCATCTAAGAAAAAATGAAAAGCAAGTGGTACACAATCAAAGCCTACTCAAGTTGGTATGGTAGTTTTATATCTTATTTATTCTAATTTAGTATTGTTAGACTATCTGATCTTTTCAAATTTTAATAGAATATTAAATGACGATATTTATAATTATAATTTCATTTTGATTTATGCTAATAATTTCTTATTCTCATTTTCAGAATTCCTCAGTTCAAAAGCAAGTGAAATGCCACATCCATCAATCATGCAATGAGAAAGACTTCATTCAAGTCAAAATATTATGAATGCACCAATTTCTACTTCTACTTTTCAAATGATTAGAAAGTATAATACATCCAATGAATATGAGTTTGTGGGAGATTGGTATGTTCAGATAGAATGTCCTCCAAATATGTTCCCTGATATGTGTTTGTTTGGATCCATAGGTGAAAAAGATCCAATTATATTAGGGATAGTTGTTAATTGTTATGCTCATGGTGAGACTGACATTGTCTTTCAAGTGGAGGATATCAATGGAAAAGAAGTAAAATTAGTATCTTGTCCAGTGGAGTACACAAAATTTAGACAAGATTTAATTGAAGCTTCAAGTAAAGATCCGCCAAACACAATGAAAGAGTCAATGTTTAAGTTGAATAGTTATGAAATATTCAATAAATCGGGGTTAAAGAGTTGCATAGATCTTTTAGAATGTATCACAAAAGTTCTAAAATATCGCAATGTCAAAAAGATGAAAACATCATCTGTGCTTCTTTATTTGCATCAAATAGGTAAATTACTTCATAAAATACCAGAAGATAGACTTGACGCTCATATTCATGCTTTAAGAAGAATATATTTAAAATATTTGGAAGAAAACATTGCATCAAGTGGTTTCACACCTACTACAGAATTTAAAAAAACTGAGAAAATGGAAACTGAGACAGTGAAACTTGCAGATAATTGTGATGAAATTCATGAATCTTTCAAGGAATGCTATTTATTTTCAAGCTCCTTCAACATAAAGGTGGATGTTCAAAGATGCATAGAAGCAACAAAAGTGTTTAAATTGAGATCACAAGATGATGCAAATGTTCAGGTGTTGGTGAAATCGTTTCTAGAAAATTTCAAACATCATTGCCCGATGCTCTCTTGATTCCATTTGATAAAAATGAGCCTGATCCACTAGTAAAACATGTGAAAATTGTAAATGAGACATATATAAATGCTATAAATGTCAAATTTTGGATAGTTGATGGCCAACATACCATTCAAGACGCCAAAGAAATTATAACAAATCCCAAGTATAGTGTATATGCGGAGGCAGAAAAAAAGGTATAAAGAACGTTCTGCTCGATTCTTGGATCCATCAGTTGATCCCAGTGTTGTGATTCACATTTGTTGTCAATTAAATTCTGAAAATAATGTCTTCTTCAAAACTCCTTTCATTGATTGTGTGCACTCTACACGACAGTTCTTAATTGATAATGACAAATTAAAGAAAAGGAGGATTGAAAATTCCAAGACATCGGATGACAAGGTATGTAATTTTAATTATTTTTGCACCTAAACTATTTTAATAATGGATTTTTATTATTATATATTGACTTATTTAATTTCAAAATATTATTCATATTTTCATATATACATTGAATTATTTTTTTCAGATGGAAAAAAAGAATTCAATGTATCTTATTAGTTTATGTTTGTTATTTTTAACAGGTTGACGATGAAATGTTGTGCTCCTTCTTTGATTGTCCACTTTCAAATTTTGCTGATAAAAAAATTCTTTTATATCTTGATCAACCTGTTTGGGATAAATGGGACACTGTTTTTAATTGTTACCAATTAGGTACATTGGATTGTTCTCCGAGCCAACCTGGTTCTCAAAAGTACAAGATCAATCATCTAAATACTTTGACAGCTAGTTCTTTTCGCCCCCTTTAGGGATTAACCATTGAAGAAATTGGCTCTGTAGCAGATAAGATATTGGATGGAACCGTTTGATTTTCTATTCCATTGAACCATCCAACTGATGCCATAAAGTTAAAATATTATTGTTCTAAATTGAAAACAAAAAGAAAAATCTTGGATGCAATGGTTCAATACTGTCAAAGTCACGATAAAAAATTGAATGATAAGGCTTTAACCACATCCAACATTCTTGAGCATTGTGAAATACATGATATCATATTTGCCAATTTCTGTACAACTGTTGAAGGGTCTACTTATGTAAAAGGATCACGAAAAACAAAAATAGAGTCCTTTTGTCAGCAAGCATGTGAAGTACTCAACAGATTAATAAGTGGATCAAAAAATGTTCAACAAGATGACAAATTTGAATTTGGGTGCCAGTTTGGGGGCCCTAGTATTCTCTCAACACTTTTGCACTCTTTCCCTTCTCTGGTTGAGCCAGTACTATATACCGACCTTGTTGTTCTAGATGCACTTGCTGTGAAAGAAGAATCATTCCACATGGCTTATTATATTGAATTGTTTCGATTTTTTATTGACAAAAATGGGTTGACAGAATTTACTATAGTTCTGTTAGAAGACCTTTGGTCATTTAAAGATGTCCACCAAGCTTTGGAAATTGCCATAAAGAACTCCAAGTTCAAGTATAACATCACTAAGGGCATTTATAGGTACAAACAAAATTTGTTTAGTGATGATATAGTTTTAACTATACATTTCTATACCATAGAATTAGAAAAGGTTGAGGCTCTAGAACACTCTCACACTTTTAAAAACATATTTGATCAAAGTGAGAGAGATGTTGAATTCTGGGTGGATTTATTGGAAAACCACCAACAAAAGATGGAAGCGAATGTAATTTTTTCTCTTTATGCGGGACAAATTTAATCAAAGCTTGTCTTAACTATAAAAGAAGAATTGCATGCATTGTACAAAAAGAGTCACAAAGGACAACCATGTTGAAAATTCACAAAGCTTTTCAACTGCCAGGATCAACATCCATCAACATCCTGGAAAATTCAGGTACCACAATTTGTTGTTTCCAGTATAATTGTTTGGTTTTATCATTGTTTAGAAGTCTTAATTGCCTACTTTAGTACATAGACTAATGATGGGGATTGTAAAGCAGAAAATGTTGACAGCGGTCTACAAAACAACCATGAAGATAATGTGGATAATATTGAAAAAGGTTTGGAAATTGAAGCCAAAAGAGAAGAATATATCATACCAGGTACGTAATTTGTTTGATTGTTTCTCTTGTTTTTATTTAATATTATCTTTTCAACTATTAAACCCAAACTTGATGAAATCCTTGGAAAATTTTGGTACTACACTTCCTTAGATGTTTTTATTATATTGATTTGGATTATATTTTGTTTATAATTGTTAATTCGCAAGTTTTTTTACTGCAATGACTAATGATGGAGATTGTAAAACAGAAAATGATGAAAATGGGCAACAAATAAATAATCAAGTTAATTTGAACAACAAAGAAACAAATTTGGATGTGGAAATAGAAGGGAATGAAATTATTTTACGAGGTACATAATTTTTTTTTCTATTCATCTTGTTATTTTTAAAATCTATTTATTTGCAATATTGCATAACAATTTTGATTGTCAATTATAGGGAACTATAAGAACAAAGGCATTGATCAAGACCATGGCCACACAATGATGGAAATGGAAAATCCATTAACAGATCAAATTTTGGTAGCATGTACTTACTTTGAACTCTTGTTTCTCTTGTATTCTGTTGATTATAGTTCATAAATACAATGAATATAATAATTAGGATAATGTGTCACAAAGCTAAAAAATATGAACATACTATGTCGATTATTTATCGTGGTTAATTGTTTGTTTAGTTATTTAATGAATTTTATTCATTGTCACAATATTTTCTTTATGGTACAATTTATTTGATGACAATGTGCTTGTGCTAGAGGGATAACTTTCCTACACTGTCCAATGTTGTTAGAAATGCCATTGTGCTTCTGCTTGAAGTAAAACTAGCATACATTACATTTCCTTCATTGTGCAATGTATGTATCTAATAACAAAGTGGTTGTACTAGTACGAAAGCTAACACGCACTAGCTTTCATTCACTATGCAATGTTGTTATAAATTCCCGTGTGCTTGTGCTAGAAGGAAAGCTAACTCAAGTTAGCTTTCATTCACTATGCAATGCGGTTATAAATGGCCTTGTGCTTGTGCTAGAAGAAAAGCTAACTGTGTAATGTTGTCGAAAATGCTCTTGTGCTTGTGCCATAAAGAAACCAACCTTATGTTACATTTCTTTCGTTGTCCAATGTATGAACTTGATGACAATGCCATTCTGCTGGTAGGAAAGCTATCACATGTTAGCTTTCATTCAATGTGCAATGGTGTCATTAGAAATGACATTCTGCTGATGGTAGAATGAAGGCTAACATGAATTAAATTATATTTATGATGTAATGTATTTGATGATAATGTGCTTTTACTAGAAGAAAAATTAGCATGTTATTTAATGAATTTTATTAATTGTCACAATTCATAATATTTTTCATGTTTATTATAGTGACTAGCAATGACAATAAAGACATTGATCAGGAGAATGTGGAACAAAGTTGTAATCAAGAACACAATATCGTATCAGGTATATAAAAATGTTTTCTTGCTTGTTTTCATATTTAGTGAGTTTAATTCATTGTAACATTTCATAAGATATTAATTGTATATTATAGAGGCAAACACAAACAAAGATAATAATAGGAAGATAGTGAAACAATGTTAAAATCAAGAACACAATCTAATATTAGATATGTATAGCTTGTCAACTTGTAATTCTCATTTGTTTAATGATTTTTATTCATTTTCACCATTTTTTAATGTTTAATACATTGACAAATAAGGAGAACAAAGAGAATAATGAAGTGCAAATCTATAATCATAAACATAATATCATATTAGGTATTTCTAACTTGTCTTGTTTTTTTGTTATTTTTAAAATTTTAGTCCTTGTAAGAATGATAACATTTTAGATGTTTATTATGGGGACAAATAAAAAGAATAAAACTAACAATTATCACAATATTAAAGATTTATATATGTATTTCTTTTTAAAAGTGGCACTGCAAATGTTTTCTTTCATTACCAATTAAGTAATAAACGTGTTATATTAAAAAAATAGATCAAAAGAATATTTAAATTGGTATTCCATTAAAGGTTTAACGTTTTATTCTCTAGGTTCTATGAAGATATTGCGACAAAGTAATGGCCAATCTAAAAACAGTATACAAAGTACTCAAGGTGAGTGTATTTTTTCAACAATTATTTCTTAATGATTTTTGTAGCATGAATACAATGGCTTCACTATTTTATCTGTTATTGTGTTGCATAAAAAATAAATGGAAAAAATTAGTTATATTTGAATTAAAAGACATTTTTTATTACAGCATTGATGATGATGCAACAAGAGAACATATTGAGAAAATGGGAAGGGTTGCAGATTGCACAATAGATAAAAAACAAATACGGTTTCATCCACATGCAAATTTTTTTCTTGAAATGTGTTTCAAGAATGAATCTCTTGAGATTGGAATTTGGTCGACTAATTTGAAGCTAAACACGTCAAGAGTTCTAAAACAATTGGTTTTAGATATATCACAAAGTCAACTTGTGTTTGTGTGGACTGCTTCAGATTGCAAGCCACAAAAAGGAAATAAGGCCGCTGAGAATCCAACAAAAGTTATACACACTAAATCTTTGAAAAAAGTGTGGGATACATATAGTCAATATGATGTAACTAACACTGTTATAGTGGATTGTTCATATGAGAGAGTTAAAGAAAACCCCACAGAAAATGTGATTCTTGCAACTCCATTCGTTGGAAATAACCAAGGGGATAAATGGTTGATCGATGAGCTATGGATAATGTTGAATAAGTTCAACAAAGAAACATATGTCCGAGATACTTTGAAGGCTTTTCAGTGATGACTTGTTCTTCATTATATGTATGACCTCATGAATTATTACTATACATGCAACATTTTTCAAATTAAGTTCTTATATTTTATTATGCTTTGTCATTATTAGAAGTTAACATATTTTTATTTTATTATTATTTTTATATAAAGATATTGAGTTAATAAAGGTTGCTAATTTCAATTGATGTTTAATGTATGAAGTTGGATGTAGAGATTATTAGATAAATGGTAAGTTTGTTTGAATTGGACTATTCAATTAATTATTGCATGTGTGGTTTAATTCATCATTATATCTCTTATAAATCACTCGTTTGAAGAATGGTTAAATGTGAATTTATAAAATTTTGTTATTTCAACATATGATTAGGTTGTATGTGGAAATTTACATATAAACAATTTGATTGCTTGTATTGGGCCCTTCTAATTATATTTTCCATTCATAGTGCTAGAAGGAAATTTACTATATGAAAGCTAGCATGCATTAACTTTGATGACAATGCGGTTAGAAGGAACTCTAACATGAATTATATTTCCTTCATGACGTAATGCATTTGATTACAATGTGGTTGTGTTAGGTGGAAAACTACCATATGAAAGCTAATTACTTTAATTGTTTGAATTGTGTCACTGTAATTATATTTTCCCATTGCAGCTTTAGGAACTATTATTAATAACAAAAATAAAGTAGAATAAAAGTATTTGATTAATGTATATGTTATCCTATCATTAGTTCAATCAATAGAATGAGGCTACTATAATTATATTTTTTAATTGCCATTTAACTCCTTATATGATTTCCTTTGTATAATAAAGGAAAAAATTGACAATAGATAGGAATTACAAGAATTTTTAATATAATTTTAAATATTATGTTTTGATGTATTTAAGTAATGAAATAAATCTATGTTAATGTCAATGATGTTTGTGGTTGCAGCACATATGGGAATTAATATCAGTCGAAAGATGTTGTTGATATTTGAAATGGAAGGAGTGCTCTTCGCGTCATATACTAGAGATGAACCAAATTGTCCTACTCAAAGAATACCAGATTGGGAATTTGGTGCCAATTCCTATTTTTTAAGGCCTTTTCAGTCAGAATTATTAAAATACTGCTTAAAGAATTATGATGTTGCAATATGGACATTAAATGGCACATATAAGTACATTCAACATGTACTTGAAAAATCAGATATTGATATAAGAGACTTTGAATTCACATGGGATAGGTCCCATTGTCATTTGCAAAAAAAATTCAAAGCAGGGGGTACAATACAATATTATGAGAAAAGGTTGAGTGACGGGTGGTCCCAGTATGGAGATAAATATGGAGAATCAAATGTATTGCTAATAGATACATCAAGTCCTACTTCTCAATTTGTTGGATATCAGTCAAACCATATCTTGATAAAGGCCTATACAGGAGAAGAGCATGATACTTGGCTTATGCAAGTTTTATTACCCTTTCTTAAGACACTTCATTGTATCAAAGGGAAACGTGAGTACATTAGAATGTTCAACAGAACATCAACTTCATTGTAATAGATGATGATTTTTTTTCAGAAATTTGATCACAAAAATCATTCTGATTTTTCAATACAACTTGGAAATACTTTTTAGTGTTTATATATTTTTTGAAATATATGGGAATTTATAGTTATATTAATATAGATTTTTGTTGTTGTTTAAAATTGATTTTGCATTGGCTTTCATATTTATTTACTTATGTGCATTACTACTTGTGTATAAAATGAAATTTAAAGTTTAAAATAATGATGCAATTCTTACCAAAAATATTAGAATCATTTACTTGATAATAAATGCTAAGTGGTCTATTCATGTTAAATTAATACGAAATGGGTCATAGGTGATTTAGTTAAACCTTTTGAGTTATTTAAGATATTTTATTTCTTAATCCAAAACTTCTCCTAAATTTATATACTTCAATAAATTAATTTTTGTAACCGCGATCATAATCATTGACTTAATGATTTTTAGTTGCTTATAATATGCATTCATATGAATTTATAAATGACAGATGTGATTTTGAAATAAAATTTTGTTGTAAATAAATTTTCATTTTACTTGCTTTCTTTGAAATTATATGGCATTAGACTCCATTGTTTCTGAAAATAAACGAAAAAATTCAAGAACATTGCACACTGAATGAAAGTCACCTCTAGATTATATTCTTGTAACTTTGACTGTAGGAAAGCTAAAAGGTAGAGATGCTAGCTTTCCTAACTTTCCATCTAACAAAAATATAATTACATTGCATTGTGAGTTAGCTTTCATATGTTAGTTTTTCATCTAACATATCCAGATTGTCATCAAATACATAGCACCATGAAGGAAATCTAACTTGAGTTATCTTTCCTTATAACAACATTGCAGGGTGAACGAAAGCCAATGCATGTTAACTTACAAACGTTAGCTTTCCATCTAACAAAACCACATTGTCATCATATACATTACACTGATAAGGAAATCTAACTCGGGTTATCTTTCCTTCTAATAACATTGCATGGTGAACAAAATATAACACATGCTATTTGTTGACTTTTAATTACTTATAATACGCATCAATACTCGTGAATAAAAGTGAAATTTAAATTTTGAAAAAATGATGCAATTCTTACCAAAAAAATTAGAATCATTTAATTGAAAGTAAATGCTAAGTGGACTATTCATGTTAAATTAATACGAAATGGATCATAGCTGATTCAATTGAACTTTTTGAACTATTTAATCTATTTGGTTTCTCATTCGAAAAATTTCCATAAAATTGTATACTTAAATCAATTACTATTTATAATCATAAGTATAACATATTTTAAAATAATATGGCATAATGACTTTGAATTGCCTATAATATGCATTAATATGAATCTATAAATGAGGGATGTAATGTTAAAATAAAATTGCATTGCAAATAAATTTCCATTTCTTAAAAATAATTTAATTCATAATCAGTTTTAAGTGGATTGTTCGATATCATTAGAGGAAATACATAGATGGGTTAAGTTTTTGAATTTTTCGAACTATAAAGGCATTTGAATTCATTGTCCGATGATAAATTTTTACAAATTCATATTTTTAAAATAAATTGAAATGATACCATATTTGTCAACAAGCCACAAAGTTATTTAATTGTATTTTAGTTAATTATATACATGAATATGAGTGCATAAATGTGATAAATACATTTTGAAATAAAACTACATATAAACTACTATGATGCATTTTTTTTTTTTAATTTTTAGAATTTCTTGATAATCCGTGTTAAGTAGAATATTCATGCTAAATTTGGAAGAATATGGGTCATACATGAATGACTTCATTTTTTTTGGTTTCCTCGAATATATTAGATAGAAAACCTCTTGCAACATAGCATGTCAAAATTAAGTTTTTTGCAATTTTTTTGGATTATTTCTTTTCAATATATCTCAATGTCTCATCGTTCTTAACATTTAATAAATTATGGATATTCATACATACATCATTATTTATGGCCAATACCCATGTTCTACTTCTAATTGAGACAATGTTTTCTTTTGAATGTTTGAATACTAAAGTTTTAGAATAAGTAATGATAAAATTATAATTGAAGAAATAGTTTCCTCCATTATTCATGGTAAATGGGAGAATCATTTGTCATAGATGAGTGACTTTGGATACACACTTAATCTTGAAAATCAATATCTTAAATAACTTATTTGTAGTTACTTTGAATCATTAGTAATCAAAGAACACGAGGACATACAAAGTTTGACTAAAATTCATTAAAAATGTGTTTCAACATCTATCTCTAATTCAATATATTCAAAATTCTTGTCATTTTCTCCTCTTCATGAAAGCAATGATCAAACATGGTGTTTTATAATATAAATCTTTTTAGTATTTCGGTCACCTCAAATAAAGTATAGAGCATGTCTTAGAGTATTATAGTATAAAATTATGTGTGCAATTTCATTCAATTTGGATTATTCCCACATAATATATCTCATTGTCTCAAATATTTTAACATCTACAAAATTATTAATATTCATAGACTCATGAGGATTTATGTCCAACCCATCTAGTTCTAATTGAGATGTAATATTTCCTAGACTAGTTCTATTTGAGATGTAATATTTCCTTTTGAATGGTTGAATAATAAAGTTTTACTTGAAATAAATAAAAAATATTAATTGAGAAAATACTTCATTGGATTAATTATTCCAAATTTAATGGAATAGTTCTTTGATTTGATTTTTCTAGATTTAATAGAATATGTATTTAGAGATTTACAAAAAAACTCAATGTGGATGAAGTCCTTGTAATAGAATATTTCCAAATTTAATGAAATATGTGTTTATGGGTTTTTATATGGTTTTTAATGCTTGCTTTGCAGTTAAATATGTTTTTGGTCATGAGGAGTCCGAGCTTCACTTAATATGTGAATTATAGTAAGCTATAGCCTCTAATGGACAATGCTCATTCATGGGGTAGAGGGATGAGGGTTGTTTATTATTTTTACACTTTCCTGGTTTAGTTAATGATACCTCTAGGAGTGAAAAAGGTTTAATAAAGACATGGATGTTTGATTTGTCCCAACCCTGTATGCAGGATATTTTTCTTTTATGGGATTGTAATGGTTATAGAAGATACTAGATGAACAGTGTAAGGGTTTTGTCTGTTTATGATCCCACTATGATCGCGGCATATTTATCATGACATTTCATAGCCTTACGAGATTAAATCATTGTTGGGAGAGTGCTATGTTCTATGAACAACTATTACTATGTTTGTAACTGGTATGTTTATCCTAAGCTTTTCGTTTGAGCTACAATTGCCATCTTGGTGTGTGAAAATGTGGTGAAAATACCTCTGTAGCGAATGGATTTAATGGCAATATGGTTGTAAGTAATTAAAATTGACCCCAACAGTATGAATTTTTATCTCTTCTATTATTTATAGCTTATCATGTTTCTGACCCTATCTAAGTCTGTAGGTTATTTAGACTATTTTTATTTTTATGACTATTCTTGGTGGTGTCAATTTAATGTATTTGTATGCTGTAGGACTTCCCTATTTTTTTAAAACAATATATGTTTCAGAAAAAACATTAGTCTCTAAACATATAATGACATGTATAGATCTTGAGGTTGAATATCTTAAGCCTCATTCCCATGAGTTGTATGTGAACATTACTAGCAAGCTGACTCTTATTATTATTATTGTTAAACGTTTGGTAAGAACTAGGGATGGAATTGAGATTTTTATGTTATGACTTTCAGAGTCGGATTCAATCCCAAGCTAAGGTTGTTTGTATTGTTTATTGTAAGAACATCCTCTCCAAGATTTAGTGTTGGGATTATGTTAGTTAAAAATTCAGTGAAAATTCACTATGGACCATGCACATGGCGTGACTGTAGATGAGTTATGGTATTTTCCTAGCTTCATGTAGATTTAAATATCATTGGATCGTGGGTCGCATGACCACACGATTTATTTTTCTTCTTTTACAAAATTTGATCGTGGGGTGGATAATTTCTTGTATAGGTTCAATCTATTCATTGTAGCTTTGGAAGAATATGATAAAACATTTCATAGTCATATGTTTTAGGCATAAGTTTTATTTGATGAAGATTATTTTGGTAATACACAACCATGGATCCTTCTATTTTCTAGTTTATAGGGAAAGTTATATTTGAAAAGGTTTGTTTACTTTTATTCAATTTGACATGGAACTTTAAATAACTACATAAATGAGCATATAGACATTTGAACACTCAAATAGATAAATATAAATTTATTTGAACTGATATGAATTTTAAGAAACAATAGAAAGGTAGTTATCAATCCTTCTTTTCTTTCCAACTGATCTAGGAGCTGCCATGGTCCACCCAATGGTAGACCTCAAACCATTCCTCATCCGTTCAAAGGTAACCCATGCTAGAGATACTAGAAGGATTTTAAGTAAATTTTCTATCTTCCTTAACTAACAACAGAGAAGACATAAGCTCTATTTAATATCCCTTTGTAGAGTCTTCCAAATAACCTTTTCCTAGTTTTCTTCCACACACCAAAATATCTCTTTAATAATTTGACCACTCAATAGACCTACTGTAATGTCCCTTAAATTAGTAAGATTTTTTTTTATGTATGGTCAATAAAACTATTAGGATCTAAGGTTCATCTTTGATTAACCTAAGCGTTTGAATAAACTTATTAAAAGAGATACTTGTAGTTGTTTTGGTCTCGATTCCTTTCGTAGATTAATACATGGTGACCTATTTTATTATGGTGATATTTTATGTCGTTTATTTGTATAATGATGTTTTCTTATATACTGTACTAGTGTTTATTGTTGTAACTTTCCTGTTTACTTCATACAGGTTTATAAAGGATTTTTTAACACGAAACTTAGTCTTATTTACTAAGATGTCGTGTCTAACTTACCTTTGCCTCTAAAGGGAAAACTGTGGCTGGATTTACCTAACAACTCAATGAAAAAGGTATGAAGGACTACTATGACTTGGGATTACTTAGTTCGCTATGAACTAATACATGAAGATCTTGTTTGTTTGCATGTGTTGGGTACTAACCCTATGCCGAGTGTATGGTTCTTAATGAAGTAAATTGATCCAACATTAAAGGTTTCATATTTAAAACAATAAAAAAACTAAAGGTTTAAGTATGTTTAGAGGAAGGCATAAATAGTAAAGGGAGAAATACAAACTATATGGAGTGGGTAAATATTTAAAACTTACTCGGAGTGGTTGCAACATTAATTTATGCCATGTGAATGCATCGAGTCACCCTTCACACTAGTGCAGACATACAATGATTTTCCCTAACTTTCAACATTCAAGCTAGCATTATGTTAGGATCTTTAACTGAGAGAACAACAAGTACAACAATCAAACACAAGAGACAATGAACACTGTGTTTTTCCTTGGGGAAACCATAAATGGAGAAAAACCTGCAACTTCCTCAAAGATAGAATCAACACAAAAGGTAAAACCACAAAATAGTAAGATGCTCTCCTAACAGCAGTAACCTTCTTCTTGTCTAGCCCCAGTGTCTTCTTCTTCCTCAACTATGCGCTACACTTGAGTGTGTTTGTGTTGTGTGCTAAATAGAGAGTCCAACTCTCTATTTATACTAATCCCAGCATGACTAAAACCCTACTAGGGCCGACCTCTACTAGGAGAGTCTAATAACCCTAGTGCCCCGGAACTGCGGGGACTTTAACCCTTAGAAAATAGGAGGGTTACCCACAATGACTTGACATGACTGGTTTACATTATTGATTCTCCCGATCGGAACATCGGGGCATGACATAACATGATAACATCCCGAAGTAAACATTGGGTTACAATAGATAAGAAATACAAGTGAAATACATTCCAAAGTTACAATTACATCAACACTCCCTCTTAACTAGGAAGGTATTCTCTCGACAAAATTTTCATCACTGGTCTTCTTCTCTGGATATTCTCATCATCTGCATCTCGAAGTCATCTTTGTCTTCAAGTCATCTTTATCTTCATGCCATCTTATTTTCTGGATCTGGATCATCACTTGATCTGGATCATCATCACTAGATCTGGATCATCACTCGATCTAGATCATCATAACTGGACATCATCACTGGATCTGGATCATCACTCGATCTGGATCATCATCACTGGATATGGATTATCACTCAATCTGGATCATCATCACTAGACTGGATCTAGATCATCACTCGATCTGGATCATCACTGCTGGATCTGGATCATCACTCGATCTGGATCTCTCGGAGTCATCATAACTGGATTTGGATCATAGCTTGATCTGTATCTCCTCTGGTCATCATCATATGTGCTATCTCATGATTCTTCTCGTCATAGGAAATTCTATAGATCCATCCTTCTTTCATGCTGGGTGTATGCCTACCTCCTCGCAGGTCTTTGGTAGCCCTTACATCTGACCTACTCGTCAGAATGGCCATCACTCACATTTGACATGGGAGGAACCCAATCCTTTAGCCATGACAGAATGCCACAGCCCTTACATCTGACCTACTCGTTAGAATGGCAGTATCCCTTACATCTAACCTACTCGTCAGAATGGCCAGCACTCACATCTGACATGGGAGGAACTTAATCCTTTAGCCATGACAGAATGGCGTAGCCCTTACATATGACCTACTTGTCAAAATGGCGGTAGCCCTTACATCTGACCTACTCGTCAGAATGGCAGTAGCCCTTAGATCTGACCTACTCATCAGAATGGCCAGCACTCACATCTGACATGGGAGGAACTTAATACTTTAGCCATGATAGAATGGTTCAGCCCTTACATATGACCTGATCATCAGAATGGGTATGGGACTCATCACTTTGTCTTGGAGGAAACCTCTATATAGAGAACACCAAGCTTCTCCCTAAAGTACTCGAACTTCACCCTAGCCAATGGCTTCATCAACACATCAGCTATCTGTTCCTCCGTTGCAACATACTAGAGCTTCATTGCTTCCCTCTGCACCATATCCCTGATATAGTGATACTTGATCTCGATATGCTTCGAATTGTCATGGAACACTGGATTCTTAGACAAATTCACGCAACTCTGGTTGTCACAATGTATACAAGTAGCATCCATTTGGAGATCAAATAAATCAGACAGTAGCTTCTGTTGAAATATTGTAACTTCAAAGAATATTCTATATGTATCTTTTTGTGGTCCTCGATGGTCCTACTGAGAGAACCAATTGTATTACTTTGTACCCCGATTATTCTAATCAGAAGAACTAATAAGAGTCATGAGGTAGTGCCCTCTAATTGTAAAGGTGGGTCATTAGCACCCTAGAGTGGTTACTTGAGCCTACATGTGTAACTCGAGCCTACATGATTAACTCGAGCCTACATGTTGAAATGAATAATTAAAGTGAACGGATGAATATAAATAGAGGTGTGGCACTCCTCATTTGAAGCACACACTCTCACTTGTGTAGCGCACTAGTGGAGAAGAGAGAGAAGTAGCTGGAGAAGGAGGAGGATCAGGCTTTGATCTCCTTATTGGTTTTATCTTTTACATTTTGGGCATCTATATTGAGGAATATTTTGTTGGGTTTTTCCCAGGATAATTCTTTGTGTTCCTTTTGTATGGTTGTGCTTGTCTATCTTTCAGTGATCCTGTTTATATGCTTTTGTTATGAAATCAAAATGAAATACTAATGATCTAGCTTAGCATATAAAAATTGAACATGGTATCAGAGCCACCCTGAAGGAAGACATTGTGCAGCTAAAGAATCTAGGGATTCTTACCTTTTTGTTCTCTCTCCATAATCGATCAGCAAAAGAAGGCTAGGCTGACTCTCCATTGAATGGCGCATCTTTCTGTCGAAGCGGAATTCAATTCCGAGCATTTTCAGTTTTCAGTGTGGGAAAATATTGATTCTTGCAGAAGAAGAATTTTTGAGTGAGCCCAAAATAGGATTGATCTCCTCATCAAAATCGAATTTTAGAGGCTTGGATCAATATTTTTGGTTGGGTGAAACTCCAGGAAAGTCAAACCCTAGTTTGACCCCGAGCTAGTCAAACCCTAAATACTAAAACTTCTAATTTTTGGTACATTCACTATATATTGAGATGGGAGACGTTTCAAGAGCTGAAAATTGCAGCTGCCGAAGATAAAATCTTAATGTACACTGTATCCAAAATTCCGCCTCAGATTTTCTATATTTAGGGAGATATGATCCCTCCATGTTAGGGTTCCAGACTCTTCCATAATTCATCCCTAAACAGGACACCTGGGGTGAATTTCTATAGATTGGGATACATAGGTTCAAATGGAATTCCTAAAGATGTTCCAGAAATAGCATGGAATGTACCTATTGTGGTCCGAATTTCAGAACCAGAAGATGAAACAATGATACGTGGCAAGTCGTACAACTTCGTTGTTCTGAACAGTCCTATAACAGGTCATCTTCGGAAAAGGATCATAAATCCCAATTGGTGAAACCAATTCAGATGAAACCTATGGTGCTGGATCAGGGACATGTGAGGTTACCTCATTGAGAAATTTCAGACATATAGGAGTAATAATTTTAGATATATCATAGAAAAAGTGATAGGTATTTTTGCAGAAGAAATTGGAAAACTAGGGCTTCCTGTTCCGGGAGCTTCCCTCCACTGTTTTCGGAAAAGGAGTACATTGGATAGCTCCATTTGAAGATATCTATATTTATATACAATAAGATCTGAAATATTCCAAGTTTTTAAAATTAGGGTTTCTCTGACAAACCCTAGATCAGCTAACTTCGGAAGCAAGACGGACACCTCAAATCGGTAAGATCTAATCTTTTGCTATTTGCATTTGAGGTTCTCATTTCAAAGTGATCTATCACATTAGCTTGATGATAAGCTTGGTGAAGTTGAAAACTTCCAAGCATGGAAGTGTTTGATCTCTCTGAAGAAAATGAATTGGACACCTACATGAGTAGAGAGGTTCCAGTTCTAGAGGGAGATGAGGCTCAAAGCCTTACACCATAAGAACTTGGTCAAGGCCAAGAAGATAGTTGTTGATTCAGTCACGGATCAAGTTGTACCACAAGTGTATTCCCTAAAGACACCGAAAGAGATGTTTTATTCCTTGACCAATCTATTTGAAGGAAAGAACATACATTGAAAAATGACCTTAAGAAACAAATTGAAGAGGTAAAAGAAGAAGTGAAGAATGCAAAAGTGGTGATAGCCACCCTGAATGGCCTCCCAGGATCATGGGATTCATTCATGCGAAGAATGTATGCCAGAAGGAAGTGATTACTTTCAGCTCGACTCATAAGAAGACAAGAAGAAGATGGGAACAATTGAAGATCAAGCTCTCACCATTCAAAGAAGATCCCTCAAGCGATGAGGAATATGCAGAACTCAATTCTTGAAGAACCTCTTATTCATCTTATCATTTGGATAAGAAATGATGATTTCATGAATGAAGAAGATGATAAAGTAGAATGATCAAGATGGAGTCTACCCACGAAACAAATAAAATATAAGTATTCAATTGTCATTTCATGATATTGTTTTGTTTTACATTTTATTATATTGAGTTGATGTGTTATTAATGATAGATTGTTTGCATTAATGACTGTATACTACTAATTTGCATGTGATGGGTAAGTAGCTCATGGTGCTATACAACTCTCCATTGCTGCTTATCTAGAATGAAACCTCTTTGCTAACATATTGGATTAGTGCACAATCTCAATGATGTCATGGTAGAGATTGAAGGCATCTAGAAAGTTTCTGGGAGATATCGATGAATTTTGTATTGGCTAAATAGTTGCATGATGCATAAGAATTTGTTTTTATGCATATGTTTTATGAAATAGTTATAACCATGCAACTGGTGCATTTGAATTGTAGGAAAGGTATTGTACAACCTCCTACAAGAAAATAAGGATGAGACTTGTTCCGAAGAACAAGTGATGACAATTCATGATTCACTCCAATAAACATGAATCTGAAGCTCCCAGGGTCAAAGACACCATGACGGAAGAAAGATCTTCAGAGAGTGGTAGATCCACCTCGAAGGATGAAGACCCCCATGGGTATGAGTGATAACTCAAGATGAAGAAAATAATTCTATGAAAGAAGCTATGATCAAAGAGTAACAATTGATCATGAGGAATGATGTATTCAATATGGTTTCGAGACATAAAGGGAAGTACGTAGTATCTTCCATATGGATCTACAAGAAAAAGTGTACAAAGCAAGGTTCATGATTTGCCTTAGAAAGAATAGAATATGACATAACATACTCTATTGACAAGTCTATATCAAGCATAGAACCACCTATATAGAATGAAGAGGGAATATGATACTCCACTTTAGGGGGAGTGACTACATAAGATATCCGAGTTCGACATGGTACGTCATGATGGACAGCTTCCTGATGGATCAAGACTCTCCAACCTTCAAGGTTGAATGTAGAAGAATAGGATATGTTGATGACCTGACAAGATGAACTCATGGAAGATGTTATGATGAAATAATACTAGAATGATGTTTGGGATATAATACTCAAACCAGAAAGCAAGAATGTGGTATCTTCCAAATGGATTTGTAAGATAAAATATGCTACTGATAGAAGTAAGGAAAGACTTGTGGTTTCTATCAGAAAGAGGGAATTAATTTTGAAGAGACACTTAATCCTGGAAGCAAGGTACACTTCCTTCAGAACTATCATGGTAGTTTCTTCCATGATGAAGTAAGCATTCCTTAATGGTATGATTGAGGAAGAGTTTTACATCGAATAGTCACAAGGATTTGAAGTTGAAGACAGATGGAATCACGTATGCAAGTTGAAGAAGGCCCTCTATGGCCTGAAGCAAGCTACTAGAGCTTGGTATGGAAGAATAGATAGTTTCCTATAAATTATGGGCTTTACCAAGAGTAAAGCTGATCCTAACCTTTATCTCAAGGTTGTAGAAGATTAACCTGTCATCCTGTTATTATATGTGGATGATCTATTTCTGGCAAGGAATGAGAAGAAGATTGTAGAATGCAAGAAGAAGCCTACTAAAGAATTTAGACCTTGGTCTAATACTTTATTTACTAGGTCTGGAAGTATGAAGGAATATTTCTCAATCAGGGAAAGTATGTAGTGCAAGTTTTGAAAATATTTGATATGTTTGAATGAAAATCCATGGCCACACCCATGGATTCCAACCTGAAGTTATTAGCCGATGACTCATCAAAGTTAGTGTATGTGACTCAATAAAGATAGATTATTGGGTCATTGATGTACTTAACAAATACGAGACCATACATTTGTTTTGTTGTGAACACCTTGAGTCAATATCTAGTTCAACCTAGATGGGTTCACCTAATAGCTGCAAAACATGTGATGAGATATCTGAAAGGGACTATAGACTTTGGTCTATGCTATGATGGAAACCATGATTACAGATTGTATGAATATACATATGCAGATTGGGCTAGAAGTATCTCAGACAGGAAAAGCACATCAAGTAGATGCTTTTGTTTGGGGTCTGCTATGAATTCATGGTTTAGCAGGAAACAGTCCAGTGTTTCTCCTAGCACGGCTAAAGCAGAATACATATCAGATTTCTCTGCTAAGTTGTGAAGCCATATGGCTTTAGAAGCTGATATCAGGTCTCTTTGACTTGAAGATGGATACTACAATGATTCTATGTGATGACATAGAACCCTGTGTTCCATCGTAACACATAGAAATCTGGTATTTCTACATACGAGATAAGATGCAGATAATAATGTTTCAGTATTTACATACTGGAGATACAGATGATGATGATTTCGTATTTCTATACTGAATATAGAGGTGATGATGCTTTCAGTATTTCTATACTGAAGATATAGATGATGATGCTTTCAGTATTCACATACTAGAGATACAGATGGTGATAGTTTAGTATTCACATACTGAAGATGTAGATGATGATGGTTTATATGCTGATGTGTTAACGAAGCCTTTGTCTCGAGTAAAGTTTGAACACTTTTGAGACAAGATTGGTGTGGTTTGGAAGGACCTTCCTCGAAAGGGGGAGTAGTGATGTTGCAGTGGGATTGTATCATCCCTGGGTACTTTCCCTAAAGTGATCCGGTGGCCTCGGTCCTCGAGAATGAAGAGGGATTGTATCATCTCGGTACATCTGTCCAGAAGTGATCCAGTGACCTCGGTCCTTGAGAATGAAGAGGGATTGTATCATCCTGGGACATATGTCCAAAATAGATATGGTGACTTAGGTATTCGTGAATGTGGTGGGATTGCATCATCCCTGAACTTCGGTTCAAAATGTATCCGGAGGTCTCGTCCCCCGTGAAAGTGGCGGATTGCATCATCCCTGAACTTCGGTTCAAAATGTATCTGGAGGCCTTGGCCCCTATGAAAGTGGCGGATTGCATCATCCCTAAAATTCAGTTCAAAATGTATCCAGAGGTCTCAGCCCCCATGAAAGTTGTGGATTGCATCAACCCTAAACCTCGGTTCAAAATGTATCTAGAGGTCTTGGTCCCCGTAAAAGTGGTGGGATTGCATCATCCTTGAACCTAGGTTCAAAATGTATCCGAATGTCTCGGCCCCCGTGAATGTGGTGGAATTGCATCATCCCTGAACCTCAGTTCAAAATGTATCCAGAGGTCTTGGCTCCCATGAATGTGGTGGGATTGCATCATCCATGAACCTCGGTTCAAAATGTATCTGGAGGTCTCGGCCCCCGTGAATGTGGTGGGATTGCATCATCCTTGAACCTCGGTTCAAAATGTATCTGGAGGTCTCAGTCCCCATGAATGTGGTGGGATTGCATCATCCCTAAACCTCAGTTCAAAATGTATCCAGAGGTCTCGGCCCCTGTGAATGTGGTGGGATTGCATCATCCCTGAACCTCGGTTCAAAATGTATCTAGAGATTTCGGTCCCCGTGAATGTGGTAGGATTACATCATCCTTGGACTTAGTCCTAAAGTGATAGGGACTGATTATCCCGTAATCAATCTGGTAACTTTGGTTTTATAGAATGTGGTGGGATTGCATCATCCATGGACTTTAAAGTCCAAAAGTGAACCAAAGACCTTTTGTCTTTGAGATGTGGATTGCAGGTTGCTGCTACTGATGATGATGTTGCTGTTCAAAAGATCAGAGTATGATGATGCTGATGTTGCTGTTGATCGAAAGGTCAAAGTGATGATGATGTTGCTGATCGAAAGGTCAAAGTGCTGAAGAAGTTGTTGCTGATCG
Organism: Pseudotsuga menziesii; assembly: GCA_001517045.1. Lineage (NCBI taxonomy): Eukaryota > Viridiplantae > Streptophyta > Pinopsida > Pinales > Pinaceae > Pseudotsuga > Pseudotsuga menziesii. The sequence continues at coordinate 44,681 of LPNX010340619.1, read as the reverse complement.
AAAGGTCAAAGTGCTAAATATGTTGCTAATCTAAAGGTCAAAGTCTTGAAGATGTTGCTACTAATCGAAAGGTCAAAGTGCTGAAGATGTTGCTGCTGATTGAAAGGTCAAGTTGTTGCTAATCGAAGCAGTCAAAGTGTTGATGTTATTGAAGATTGAAGATTGAAGATGAAGACTACATGATGTTGAAAAATATTCCAACGATTTATAGATGTGTTACCTTGATGATGTTGATAATGTCCTCTATCTCTCTCCTACTATTGTTGTTGTTGATGTTGTTGTAGAATACCCTTCTCATTAAGGGGGAGTGTTGAAATATTGTAACTTCAAATAATATTCTATATGTATCTTTTTGTGGTCCCCGATGGTCCTACTGGGAGAACCACTTGTATTACTTTGTACCCCGATGCTTCTAATCGGAAGAAATAATAAGAGTCATGAGGTAGTCCCCTCTAATTGTAAAGGTGGGTCATTAGCACCCTAGTGTGGTTACTTGGGCCTACATGTGTAACTCGAGCCTACATGATTAACTCGAGCCGACATGTCGGAATGAATAATTAAAGTGAACAGATGAATATAAATAGAGGTTTTGCACTCCTCATTTGAAGCACACACTCTCACTTGTGTAGCGCACTAGTGGAGAAGAGAGAGAAGTAGTTGGAGAAGGAGGAGGATCGGGATTTTATCTCCTTGTTGGTTTTATCTTTTACATTTTGGGGCATTTATATCGAGGAAGATTTTGCTAGGTTTTTCCCTTTAGGGTTTTCCCAGGATAAATATTTGTGTTCCTTTTGTATGGTGTGCTTGTCTATATTTCAGTGATCCTGTTTGTATGCTTTTGTTATGAAATCAAAATGAAATACTAATGATATAGCTTAGAATATAAAAAATAAACAACTTCCGCAGCCATACTACCTCACAACTAGCTGAACAAGCTGCGAGATACTCTGCTTCAGCTATACTCAGTGCCACACAGGATTGCTTCCTGCTAAACTAGGAGATCACACCTAATCCCATACTGAAGCAACACCCTGAAGTGCTCTTCCTATCAATGGCACTGCCTGCCCAATCTGAATCAACATAACCCTCGAGGTTAATCTTCTTATTTGCATCGTACTTGAGCCCATAATCAAATGTATCCCTCAGGTACCTCAGAATATCCTTTGCAGCAATTAAGTGAACATTTCTTGGATCTATCAAGAACTGGCTCAAGGTGTTCACAGCAAAGAAAATGTCTAGTCTCATGTTCTTCAGGTACATCAAAGACCCAATCATTTGATGATACATCGTAGCATCAACCGACTCTGATGAAGCATCACTCAATAGCTTCAGGTTCAATGCCATAGGTGTGACCATAGCCTTTCAGTCCATCATCCCAAACCTCTTCAGGATCTCTACTGCATACTTCCCTTGTCCAAGGAAGATTCCATATGCAGTCTGCCACACCTCCATAACTAGAAAATAATGAATCATACCCAAGTCCTTCATCTCGAACTTGGCAGCAAGCTTTCTCTTCTCATCAGCAATCAACCCATCCATACCTGTCACAAATATATCATCTACATATAGTAGAAGTATCACTGGGTCTCCATTTTCAACCTTGTAGTACAGGTTGGAATCTACTTTACTCTTGGTAAATCCCAAATTGGATAGAAAGCTATCAATTCTACCGTACCATGTCATGGGTGCCTGTTCAAACCATACAGGGCTTTCTTCAATCTGCACACATGAGACTCCCGATCATGTGTCTCAAAACTGAGTGGCTATTCCACATACACTTCCTCTTCAACTACACCATTCAAGAAAGCAGTCTTGACATCCATATGGTGTATCTTCCATTTTATTGCTGCAGCCAGAGAAAGTACTGATCTGATGGAAGTGTATTTGGCTACAGGTGCAAAGGTTTCTTCATAATCTATTCCTTCTTTCCGAGAGAAACCCCGAGCCACAAATCTTGCCTTATATTTTTCAATGCTACCGCTGCAGCATGCTTACTCTTGTAGATCCATTTGGAAGTTACAACTGACTTCCCTTCTGGTCTTGGGACAACATCCCAAACATCATTCTTCATGATCGATTGATATTCTTCAATCATAGCATCCTTCCATTCTTTCTGTTCTGCCGCTTCTTCATAACTGGAAGGTTCTTTATCAATGAAATCACATAGTAAATATATATACACGGAGCGGGATCTGGTACTCTTTATTTCTCTATGATTCTCTTGTGGAGCCCCATATCTTTCTGCACCTTGGATAAGTTCTTGTACCCAACTAGGTTTCCTCTTATGAGGATTTTTTTCCAGATGTGGATCTACAGGTCTTTGTGGTTCTTCAAATTCGCAATCTTCTTCGTTCATGGTTGTATCATGAACTCTGGGTGCTTCTGCTTATTCAGATTCTTCAACAGGTTTCTTTCTGGATTTGTTGTAAGTTGTATCTTCATCAAATGTCACATCCCTACTGATGTCAGTCTTCTTGAATCCTGGGAAGTATATTCTGTAAGCCTTCGAGCTTTCAGAGTATCCCACAAATATACCCTTCTTTCCTAAAGGATCTAATTTAGTCCTCTTCTCTTTTGGAATGTGTATGCACACTGTACATTCGAATATTCTGAGATGGCTAACTTTTGGTTTCTTGCTGAAGAAGACTTCTTCAGGAGTCTTGTTCTTGAGTACTCTATGTGGAGTACGGTTCTATACATACATAGCTATTCGAGCAGCTTCCGCTCAAATATGCATAGGAAGGTCTTGATCATGAAGCATTGCTCTTGTAGCTTCCATGATAGTTCTATTCTTCTTTTCCACAATCCCCATTCTGTTGTGGATTATAAGGAGTGGACAAATCCCTCTTAATACCTGATTCTTTGCATATCTCTTTGAATTCATTTGAAGTGAATTCTCCGCCATTATCTGATCAAAAGGTCTTGATCTTCTTTTCAGTGTGATTCTCGATCAAGGATTTGAATTCCTTGAACTTGTTGAATACTTCGTCTTTGTTCTTCATGAAGTAAACCCATGTCTTCCTAGAAAAATCATTAATAAAGGAAACATAATATGCATACCCGCTTAGTGAGTTTGATGACATAGGACCGCATACATCAGAGTGGATGATTTCCAAGATTCCTTTTTCTTTGCTTTTGCTGCTTGGAAATGTCTTCTTTGTATTCTTTCCTTTCGCACATCCTTTACAGACCCCATCATGTTTTGCTTGGATTTCTGGAAGACCTTCAACAACTTTGCTTGTAATAGGTAGTGCTCTATAATGCACATGTGCAAGCCTTCTATGCCAAAGTTCACTTGGATCTAATGTGTCATGGACCAAGGCTTGTTCTAGATTACCCTTTAATTTGTAAAAACCTCCTTCTTGTTTACCAACCACTATTGCATCATCAATAGTCTTTCCTTTTGGCCACATGATGACTTGACCATCTATGAATGCAACCCGCATTCCTTTTGCATCTAATGCCGATATGGAGAGGAGGTTCTTCTTGATTCTTGGCACAAACAATACTTCCTTCATTGTTAGAGACTTTCCAAAGTCTAGTTTATAGGAATATTCCCCACTACCTTTTATTGGATATTGGTAGTCATCTCCTAGCTTCACCTTGTGAGGTGATTCATGTACTGATAGCCTTACAAAGGATTCCTTGAATCCTGTCATATGTTTGGAAGCCCCGCTATCTATGAGCCAATCATTGCTTCCATGAGTAATGTTTCCTTTGACAACGAAGATCAAAACATATTCATCCTCGCTTGAAGAATCTTCACTTTCATATTTGGTTCTCTTCTTTGATGGTTCATCATCCTCTGCAGCATGAGCATGATGTCTTCTTTTGTTGCTCTTCTTTGTTAGCTTTGGTTTCTTAGGACAATTCTTTGCATAATGTCTTGCTTCATCACATGTATAACATATGACTCTAGACAAATATTTTCTAGTGTTATCTTTGTGAGAGTGCTTACCTCTATGGTGATGAGATCTTCTTTTGGTTGACTTGGAGTGTACCATGAGAGCTTGATCTTCACTTCCCATCTTTTCTTCTTGAGCTTCTATCTGAGCTTCTTCTTGAGAACACTCTTCCCATAGTCTGCTGAACTTGACTAACTTCTTTCTAGCACATATTCCTTGGATGAAAGAATCCCATCACCTAGGGAGGCCATTCAAGGTAGTCACTCACAATCTCTACATTTTCCACTTCTTCATCAACTGCTTCTAGTTGTTCCTTGATATAAGAAACTCTTGTAAAGTAAGACTAGATTGTTTCTGCATTCTGAATCTTCACATTCTTCAGTTGGTTTCTCAGAGTCATCTTCCGGTTTATGTTCTTCCATTCAAACAATTTGGTTAGGGCATCAAACATAGCTTTAGGTGTCTTTAGGGAGAACAACTATGGTATGAAATGATCCTTGATAGAATCAGCAATGATTCTCTTTGACATAACTAACTTCTTCTTATGCAAGTCCTTAGCCTCATCTCCCTCTGGAACTAGAACCTCCTCATGGATGTAGGAGTCTAACTCATTCTCTTCCAGGACTAGGGAGATCCTATATTTCCAAGCTCAAAAGTTATCAGCTCCCTCAAGATTTTCATCAAGCTTGGTATGATGAGACATCTTAACTGAGAACCTCAAATGGAAATACAAAATATTTTAGATCTTACCAGGTCAAGATGTTGGATCTGAATTTTGAGCTGAAATCCTGCAGAGCTGGTTCAGGAGCAAATTAGGGTTTTTCTTTTCTGGAGTTTTGTCCAACCAAATGCCTTGAAATTTATCCCTAACTTTGATTTTGGGGAGGAGATCAATCCAAGCCTAGGCTCACTGAAAAATCCCTCTTCTGTGAAAATCCCTAATTTCCGGCAGCCGTGTCGGGTCCAAAACTAAAAACCTCATAATTGGATTCTTCTTCGACAAAAAGATGCACCCTAAGGAGGAGAGTTATTCCACCTTAATTTTGCTGAAAATCTATAGAGAGAGATCCACAAAGTAGGAATCCCTAGTTCCCACAGCAGCGCAGTGTCTTCTTCTCAGGTTAGCTCTGATACCATGTTAGTTTTTCAACATTCAAACTAGCATTATGTTAGGATATTTAACTGAGAGAACAACAAGTATAGAAATCGAACACAAGAGACAATGAAAACAATGTTTTTCCTTAGGGAAACCATAAATGGAGAAAACCCCACAACTTCCTCAAAGATAGAATCATCACAAAATGTAAAACCACAAAACAGTAACATGCTCTCCCGACAACAGTAAACTTCTTCTTGTCTAGCCCTAGTGTCTTCTTCTTCCTCAACTATGTGCTACACTTGACTATGTTTGTGTTGTGTGCTAAATAGAGAGTCCAACTCTCTATTTATACTAATCTCAGCATGACTAAAACCATACTAGGGCCGACCTCTACTAGGAGAGTCTAATAACCCTAGTGCCCCGGAACTACAGGGACTTTAACCCTTAGACGTTAGGAGGGTTACCCACAATGACTTGACATGACTTGTTTACATTATTGATTCTCCCGATCGAAACATCGGGGCATGACATAACATGATAACATCCTAGAATAAACATCGGGTTACAATAGATAAGAAATAAAAGTGAAATACATTCTGAAGTTACAATTACATCAACATAGACATACAATGATTTTCCCTAACTTTTGAAACCCTCTTTTTGCATGTGAATATGGTGGAGGGGAGCGAGCTCCCTGTTGTATTTTTCTTGGCAAGGCATGGTCAGTGGGGTTGAGGATTTTACAGGACCACCATTCGCTTTGGATGTATGTATTTCTTATCGTATCTAATACCTACTTGTTCTAATTTATTTTGTAAATGTTTTACTAATCCCTTGCTTGTTTTTGTGGAAGGAATCACATCGTTTACACAGGGTTGCAACTAGGGAAAGGGAAGACCCTCGACAAAGCTTGGTAAGCCCATTTCAAATTCATTTTCCTTTGGTTGGTCTTTGTGCGCTTCAAAGGGGATTTGGAAATGCGATGCTGGTGGTTTTCATGGCTGTTTAATCAGAACAATGTTCAGGAAAATTTCGTAGGGGTTTCGTATTGATGAGCCTGTACAGGAGTTTTGTAATTAATTTGTAGTTTCATTTTTTGACTATGGGTGAAATAACCCCGAACCTAACTAAACCTAGTGTTGGAAAATACAAAGTTGTATAATTTTTGTATTCCATGTACTATGTTATGGTTTGATGTTGTTTAGATAGGTTAAATGAGGATGTAATTTGTGGGTTTTATAGTCTCTGCGTTGTTTTGTGTCTACTCCTACTTTGTGAGGAATATTTAAGAGGTTTTGTTGAAACACAGGAATCCTACTATTAATTTATAATTGTTTCAATTCATTATCATTTCCAAATTTAGGGAAAGTCATTTTTTTGGTGAGCAATGTATTCTATTTGAGGGTGGATTACGCTCTGCGTTAGTAACTTGCCATTTCCAACAATGGAATGGTGGGTAAATTTGTTTATAATTGTTGTTTGAGTGGGAAAATATATGTTTGTTTCGCTTCTCTACAGAATCATGAGAAGATCCATAGCTCTATTTTCCTTTTAAATCTTTCATGTTGCACTAGTGCAATGTCATGGGAACGCTTGAAGAGTGCGAAATGATTGAAGTTGTGATGGGATTCGATGTTTGGGTGGATATCATGATACCCTATTTTAACCTATCTCGATGGTTATGCAATTTTATTTAATTATTTTTAATGGTGTAAGCAGGCTTTCATCCAATTCTATGCATATTTTATGGAGTTATATTCGTAGTTCTAGAAATGTCAATATCGTGGATTTGGGCTCCAAGAGATTTGACCTATGGTTCACTACTCTGTTTATCGTTGGCATGTAAAGGATTATTTAAGTGATCATTTATTTAATGGCTAAACTTGTAAATATCTATTTCTCTTTAAACATATAAGCATGAACTTCAACGAGTGCTTATGTTTCGTAGTTTTGGAGTTAGAAACTGAATTTCTAGCAATATTTGATAGAGCATATTTGGGACTCCAAGGGTTTCGACTCGTTGTGACATACACATGGTTGTTTATTCTTTTTAAAGTTTGATACGTAAGCATTTAATTAAAATATGAGTTTTATAAACCCTGAGTGGATGGTTTGTAAAAATGCTAAGTGTTTTATTCTAGATTTATAGATAGAGCTCCAACACGAACTTGCTTTGCTGGAGCGATCTTTGCTTGGAAAATGATTTTGTCCTATATTTTTAAATGGTTAAAAAATTGTTTTATTTTTAAAGGGTTTTGTTTCTAGGATCTATGATTCATATGTTTGTGGATTTCTGTGTGAATTCAACACACGGGGGCGTCGCTGACGAGACAATATTATGTCTTGTTTATTCATATTGGGGGTTTAATTATTAAAAAAACCCAAAAAAAATATTTGGGGTCTATTATGGGATTATTTTATTTAACATATTAATATGCAATGTGAAGGGGGTTTTTTTATTACAAAGAGGGTAGAAGTGGGCCATGGGAGCATGACAGGACCATAGGGTTTTCACAAGCGTTGAGGAACAACACGCAAAGGGAGAAGTTGGGGATTTTAGCAGTGTTGGGATTTTCATGAGTGTTGGAACATTGGGGTTCTAGGAATAATGTTGTGTGGGAGCATCAACATAGGGTTTTCACAAGTGAGAGATGAATAAGGAAAGTGGCATAGGTCCCAGTAGCTAGGATGGCACAGATATTAAAAAAGATAGAGATGGTCGCCCTTCAAATCCGAAGTGGAAGCCCTGCGCATTAATGTTCAAGGCCTACTCTTCATCCATGGATGCTGTCAAAAGTTCGTATAGTGGGGGAATCATGAATATGCCACCAATGGAATATTGGGTGGTTTTAAAAAGAAAGGATTTCAGTTGAAGACCCATGCTTTATCACGTCATCCTGGAGATGCACAGACCGACCATATTCAAATAACACCCAATCCTCATCCTAATGATTGGGGCTGTGATTACATACAGTCTATTAAATCGTCTTTCCCTATGAGTAATTTGTTTTCATTCATTCAATATTCTATTTAGTACTCATTATTCCAAAACGTTGTGATCACGTAATTTTGCTCAAAGCAAGATAAATCACATTCGAGGCTTATTTCTGTAGCATTTAATGATTTTTTGGTGTGAAGGTTTTCATCGTTAATCCAATCGAATTTATATTGACTTTCTAGAATAAACTGTGTTTAGATTGAGATGAACTTCATTTTTCAATTGGAAATTCTACTCTTCATCCAGGAATATGTTAGGAAAGATGATCTCTAACCTATACCTTGATAGGTCATGAAAAGTAGAGAAAGATGAGTCATAGTACTTTTATAGTTTATGAAAAGTAGAGAAATATGAGTTATAACTTGTGATCTTGATGATTTTAATGATGAGTGGAATGTCCATTACAAAAAAAAATCCTGTGAGATATAGACTGAGATTTGATCCTTCTGATGATTTTACCCATATATAGATTTTAGATGTTGACTTAATGAATTCCATATTCCCCCTCCCAAATTCACATATGTCAACTGATCCTCATGTTTATTAATTATTGTTCACGATTCTAGGTATGTAGAACGTCCCAATACACTTATTAGTGAGATTAAACTCATGCTTAACGCGATTGGAGATGGAGAGTTTATGAGTCCATCTGCCTATGACACAGCATGGGTGGTGAGAATTCCCACCATTGATGGATCTAGTTAGCCATAATTTACTCAAACACTTCAATGGATTTTGAAATTTCAATTAAAACATGGTTCATGGGGAAGTGAGGATTGCTTTCTCCTCTCTGAGTGCTTACTTGCCACTCTTTTTTGCGTGCTCGCACTCTGTAAATGGAATGTTGGGAAATCCTCTATAAATACTGCCTTCAAAAATGTTATATTGTAGAAATCCTTTGGATCATCCAAATGAATTTTTATAAAAATCAATCGATTTTGAATGATTCATTATGGAAACAAATATACTACAATTCTCAATCACATTGAGTCTTTTGTAGCATTGACTTTTTCATATTAGAATTTTGTTGTTCTGTCCAAAATTTAGGACCATACTAACTAGCCTAGGTGTCATTATGGACGATGTGCCATTGCTAATAATAAAATTACCAGCACCCATACAACCAATAACCAACAAATAAACCCTTTCTCTATACAAAGGGTGCCTCTATATATGCACGTCTTTAACTAATCCCGATACACAATCAATTGTCAAATTTGATCACTAAGAGAAACAAAACATCCAATAGGTTGACTTACAATAAATATATGCTACTTGAAAAATCATATTTTTATCAAAGTTTAAATTCTCCTACAATATCTATCCGACCCCTTTCGCTCAAGGCATAATCCTGACTACCTTGTCCAAAAAATGTGCCTACAAAATGTGTTCAAAACAACATGCCTACATCAAACTAAGAAGATTTGTGCACTTTGTCATGTACTGCACTTCATTGCGATGATGACATGTCTATGTTTGTCTTCCGGTGGGGACTTATCTGTCCCAAAGTCCTATCCAAGTATTCCATCGGTTTCATCTTCTGGCTTATTTGTCTCAGGCTCATTTCCTTCTCTTGGCACATTTTTTCCAGCTTGTTTATAGTCCTTGTCCTAACAGAACTCTTACATTTAATGTCCTTATCCTTATCTTTCCCTTCCTCTACCTTTGTTCTAACTATCGATTCTGTCTCCTCTGTTTGTGCTCATTGCAACTTTAGAAAATGTGGACCTGGTTGTCTATCACCTAGCAAATCTTATTGTGACATCCTTTGAGATAAGAACATTCGTATATTGAGTGAAAACTAGATATTACTTATGTTGTTTTGATTTTTGATTATGAACAAATAATTTGAAAATCCCTTATTTTGTTATGGCTTTGAATGGGCATTATGCAGTGAGATGAACACACATTTCCTTGCGATGATTTTGATGACCTTATTCTATATTGAAATCGAATCATTAGAATGTATCACTTTCAAGTTTCAAGTGTTTGATTGTGGTTTTATTCTTTAGCTTTTAACCTGTAATTTTGTGTTTCATTTGCTTCTATGAGATATTACAGTCTCACTCGTAGTAATGTCCTCGTGGTCACAACTTTAACCTTAGATGTTGTGGTATTTTACCCCTCAATCATACAGGTTCCATTATCACCATTGAGAGCTTATTTTGATGCTCTTAATCTTACACAAGATAACTGTCTTTACTCATGCTTTTCCATTGTACATAGAATAGGTAAAATTTAAAAATATGTTCCTTGTGCAAGTTGCATTGGACATGATAGTTAGTGCAACCTTCCCAAACCCATGGATTTTCCTGAAGTGACCAAATTGGTGAGTTTATATGCCAAAATAACCCCCAAATTGAAAAATTGCCTCATAAGTCCAAATCAGTACTTTTATAGGATAAACTACCTTTTGAATTCAATGATTTTCCTTTTAGCCTCTAAACTCAATAATTGGAAGTTCTTAAAGCTGATTGCTTATGTAATTCTTAGTATCAGCCTTGTAAAGGTAGTAGGTAGCCTCCTTTCAAATCCATTCTACCATCTTTACCCCCATAGGTGATTTATTTTCAATAATGGGATGCATACATGTGATTTCTTTTTGTATATCCATGGTTGTTTGGAGATATTCCAACCAACAAGTACCTTCATTGACAATCTAATATCCATTCCCGTTGATTCCAAATCAACAACATTGTGTTTTCAAACCCAAAATCATTCCACATTTCTCTGTTGCATTTTTGGTGTCTCCAAGAAGCCATTATTGAACTTTTATCACAACTAATGTCTTCCCTATCTCTCTAGATTGATTGGGAAACCAAGAAAAGTGATCTCTCTCCTAGATAAATGGTGGAGTACCTATTGCAGTATATGAGGATAGTCATATTAGCATGCATATTGTTTTACATCCTCTATAACGTGCAACCCATTAAGAAAATCGATCTTATCTACAAAAAGTGTGTTGAAAAGCTAATCTCCTTCTCATGTCTATGTTAGTGTGAGATCTTCTATGGTCTATTTGTTCTTTGATTTTATGAGTAGATCCATTCCATCCTTGTATCTCTCACAAACTAAGAGTGTCATTGGTAGTTTTCTTATGAACAAATTTCAATTGTCAAAAGAAAGATGGTGGTATAATTATTTGTGTATTCAATTATATGTAATGGGTGGATTGCTAAATGTTCCAATGGTTCTCATCCGTTGTGAAATCTTGTTGAATGCATTAGAATGTGAAATAAACTTTTAAGTTATTTAATAAAAAGGTTGAAACACTAAAACAAATAAAGTTATTAGCATCAATTTTAGCACTAAATTGTAGTGCATTTTTTCTAGCACAATAGCTACAATAGCTGAGCCAGAGCTGAAGACAATGAAGAGAGATTTCAGTAGTTCATCAGAGAATCAAAGCAATTTACATAATGATAGAGATAAAAATAAAATTTTTCTTATTAACTTGATTAAATTGGAACACAACCATTGTATACATGCATTTTTTAGAGCATATCATGGTCGAAACATGTTCTAGAGCATATTTTCTTATTACCTTTATAGTTCAACCATGGAAATCAAATTAGCGCAATGGCATCACCCAAGAAAATATCAGTGCAATATTTTTGTGTTTTTAGGTCTGCAGATGATTCCCACGAATATCTTGTAAATGATATTCAAGATCCTCTTTAGGTAATCACCTTCTCAGGAAAGGCCTTAAAGTTTATTTTCTTTCTATATTTTTCATTCCTTGTTCGTCTCGAGATTCATTTTCCCAAAAGAAAATTCTTTGTTGTAAGTTGAATTTTCCAATGTCTACAAACAAGTCTAACATATTTGGAACTACCTACAACTCTTCTAGCTTCAAATACCATATCTTCTTTTCATGTAGAAGGACCAACTCCTCCATTCAAAATACAGAGGATATTTCCAATCAAAACAACCAAGATAAAAAAATTAGCGGTTTAAAACCTTATGGGGCCCACCATTAGCACTTGCGGGATATTTCTCATGATATTTTGCTTTAAGGTTTGGAAAAATTCACCATGGTGACAAATTTTTCTCATGAAACTACTGCCCAAATATTTGGTGAAAACCATTTATTTGGCAGCATGGATAGTCCATAAGAGAATTATTTACATATGGATAATGGCTACCATGGAAGTGTTAAAGCAATAAAACTAGATGAAATAATGGACAAATCAATAGAAAGTGAACTTGTTGTTTCTTTGGATGCCCCATAGGTCAATGCATTACTTCCAGAAATTAGTAAATTAATTAGTGTGTAACTATTCTATAACTTTATCTTTTTAGTTCAATAATCTAAAGGAATACAAATTATTCAAATATTTTTCTTCAAGTATTTAGGTTTTTTTCCTTGAAAATGTTCCTAATTTTTCAAATTTCAACTACAAATAGGTAGTGGTATATTTTATAATAACCGTACTTGAATTTCCATTTAAAACATCCAAGAGACTCTCCTCCTTAGGAAAACTTATCAAAAAGTGTGATGATACAAATGTTGAAAATTTATCAACAAGTTGCTAAGATGGATGAGGCAAGTGATTTGAAGTCTGATTGCATGTCGGCTACACCATCAAATGCAAAAGTATCTTGGGATTGTTTAAAGGATTATTTTCAAAGGGTATGTTCACTACATCAACATTTTTGACCTATATAGTTGAAATGTAATAAATTTAGAATTGAAGTGATTGAATCTATATTTATGTTTTAATGCACCCTTGTTATATATAATTGAAGTTATTGAATCTATATTTATGTTTTACTGCAAGTATTGAATAAATCCTCCTTTAAATATGGAGCTTATCCTCTGCCTTGAGTTTCTGCTTCGAATATGGAATTTGATTTTCTATGGCTTGATCCCCAACCACCAAAATTACTACCCTTTTAACTGTTGACTTCCACCTGTGACTTGATTACTTGAAAATTTTAAAATATTAAAAACTACCTTAATATTTGGGGTATTTTCCAAGCTATATTTATGTAGCTGCTAGGGGCTTTACCACTTGGTTTCCTGTCAAGTCAGATTATGGTTCCAACATTAATCTCCATCCACAGTTAAATATAACAATAGTACGAATCATGGGAGGAATGGGATCCAAAATTAATGATATTTGTTAGGATGCCATCAATAGTACTCTATAAATATTCCATATGTTCGGTCATCTATTCCAAAAAAATTGCTTGTGTCTAGACTAAATGATATGTCAGCAATTTCACCAAAAAGATCAATCTCTTGACATTGATTATAATTATGCTTAGCATCAAAGACATGTATAAAATATGCTAGCACTTCCATTGCTAGAAAAGAGCCATATGATGAGAACCTTAATGACAATACTGTGCTAATGTATCCTTTCAATATTTCTATAGATGAGCTTAGGTTTCTAATGTCCGAGACTCTGCAGGTAGTATATTGATTTCCTGTAGAAAAATATCTACCATTTGGATGCCATGTAGATGAAAATGAGTAGTCCAAATGCCATTTCAAACTAGAAATGACCTTCCCTATTTGGTGATCCACAATTAATTCATCGGCATGATCTCTAAACATTAACACAAGTGTTTTATCTGGGCTAATAGATGCAAGATTTACAGTCCATTGAAAAGTATTACTATGGAGGATATAGAGTGAAACTTTTTGCATGTTAACATTTGCTTCTCACTACAGTCTCCTACATATTTATATTTAGAGTACAAATATATAAATATTGAGTAATTTTATTCCTCCATATATAGGTTGTCAAATATTGTGGACTTTGGAGCTAGAGAGTCATTTTATGTTGTCGAGATGGTTGATGGAAGGGATGTAGCACAATAGGAGCGTTGTAAGAGTAGGTAAATTTGCTTTGTAGTTTTTATTCAAATTGACTTTGTATAGGTTTTTCTTTCTTGGAATGCTAATGTCATGTACTTATATTTTTTTTGGAATCCTCAGGTAGATCATGTAATATCTCGAATTTTCATCCTAACACTTATGGGCATAAGCCCCATTCCTTATGATGTTGCTTTGATGTTTTATTTTATATATTGGGAATAATACCCCACTGCACCTCAGAATGATGATTTGTATGATATATTGGGCGCAAGCCAATTGCATATTTTTTATGTATATTATTTCATGTGTTGGGCATGGACTCTGCAGCACATAATTGATGAGATGTTTGTGTTGGGCGCAAGATCTTAGGCACATGAGTATTTGATGTTTTGTGTTGAGTGAGAAGCTCTTGAACACATGAGTATTTAATTTTTGTGTTGAGCAAGAGGCTCTGGAGCGCATGAGTAGTTTAAACATTTGTGTTTAATGAGAGTCTTTGGAGCACATGAGTTATGAAACCTTTTTGTTGAGAAGGAAGCTCTGAAACACTTGAAAAGATAAGAATTGGAAGTGTTGGGAATAATCCCTAGAGCATTCCAATTTGATGTTGAGCATAATATCTGGAACATCATATCCTTGGCCATTGTATCCCTAGGTGTATCCTACAAATACATTCTAGCATTAGTGTTGAGCGAGGAGCTATGGAATTGCACTAAGTTTGTAACTCTCTGTTTCTTAGTGTTGAGTATGGGCTATGGATAAACGCTAGGAGTTACTGAAAAAACAATATGTTGAGTGAAAATGAATATGATAAAACATTGATGTCATCTTACTTATTTTTAAGTGATTAAATGAAATTTTGAATTTTTGTATCTCATCAAGTACTGAATAACTACCATGTTATACGAGAGAATACAACATGCAAGGAAGTTTAGAGTTGCCTAACCTAGTTGACCTAACCCACACCTAAAGGCCTTATTAAAGAAAGTGACTAAGATAAAAGAAAGGTGTCATATGATTAGGGATCATGCTATATGGTACCTAAAGTTAAAATGTTAACAAATGGTATATATATAAATATATAGTTTATACATGATATGTATAAAAGAGTAAGCATAGTAATAATACTAGTAACTATGAATGATAATGAAATGATCAACATATTATTATTACTACTAATGATAATTAAATATTAAATACCTATAAGAGTCAAATTAGGAACTAGTCAGAAGTTCCTAAGTTAAATTTAAATAAATACTAAAATTATCTAAATTAAGTAAAAAGGGTTATTTTAAGAAAACCAATGATTCTTGATTTAGCTGCCCTTTTTCCTAAAAAATTGTTTATAAAAACCCAATCCAAAGAGAGTCTCAGGTATCTTTTGATTATTCCATAATTTTATACCTGACTATTGTCAAGAGAGTTCTTGGAGAACATTTTTCCTAAGAGGAGAAGGAAACTGATACAATACCTGTTATCCCAGATAGGGAAGCCTTACCTTAGGATCTATAAGATACTTTCCTGTTGGAACCAGCTCGGGGGGATCCAGATTGAGACCAGGAATGGTTTCGGTTCATTGTTTGGTGGAATGTGGTAGTTCCCAAGTTATTTGGTTATCTGAACATAGGTCAGAACTGTCTATGAACTTGTTAATTCTGGGTGTTTGAGTGTGCAGGGTTTCCAACCATTAAACTAGCTTAAACTTACAGGTATGAGGTTTCTTGATTTTCCCTATAATGTACATAAGTTTTCTAATTTAATCAGGAGATTAAATTATGGAAGGTTAGATAGTATCTGTTTGCAATAGCTAGGTTGTTTTATTTACTCAAACGTGATTTTCTAGTTAGGGAAATATAGATCTTATCCATGTTTGAAATTATATACTATATTCTAAAGATTTATCAGTTTTCAGATATAGATCTTATCCATGATTGTAACAATATACTGGCTCCTATAGTTTATCAGTTTTCAAAACTATAGGAGAACTTGGTTTCTATTATTTTCTGCATTATTCCTTCATCATTTACATATTAATTTCAGTCTTCTCTAAAGAGCATACTAGTTTTTATAAATATTCAAATTATTTAGGTTAGCTAGATTTATGATCACTGTCAAACTTATATACAAAAGTAAAACCAATTTTTTATCTAATTAAACATCTTCCAATGCTAGAATATTTCATATTGTCAGCAGGCTTATTAATTTTAACCATCAAAACTATTACATATAGTTGTAGCTTAAAACAATATGCATAAAATACAAATTAAATACCATTGCTGAAACTTAAACCATTATAACATAAACAAAACCCAAACAATAATTTCCATTTTATAAAATTATCTACATAATATGCCAGCCATCGATATCTGTCAAGGTCTAGCCGTAGGCACGATTATTATATCCAATACCTCTACTATCTACTACCAAGCTAAGAATAGACTTTATACATAATACAAATCCACTAATGAACAATGTATCCATTTAAAGGATTTAGGATCGAATCCTGTTGGCATCTCTCCCAAAACAAAACCCACACACACGATATTGAACCACCAACCCACGCAACTGAGGATCAAATCCTGTAGGCTCACCTTTTATTTACAAAACAATAACTATATCGAAAACATGTCAGGAATTGAATCCTGTAGGATTCAATTTGCAAAAAAGAAACGCTATAAATCCATACAAGTTTCCACATAAATCATATATAAACTACGCTAACATAACTAAAATGCACAGAGTAATATCCATAAATTCATACACAAACTACGTATTTGCAAAGTTTCGAGTCGTAGCTATCAAAGCTCAATTAATAAACCACAGCCCAAAAACCATAATCACTACTCTGTCAAAGTTTCGCATTAAAACAAACAATAGGAATATACACGCTGCATTTCAATATTAAGGCGCATGGACAAGAGTTAAACCCAACTATAATCAACATTAAAAACAAAACCCAAATCATTTAAATGCCAAAAGAATCCACTTAAAACCCTACTGTCTGCGCTATCATAGCCATGGAATTTACAAATACGGAATAGTAAGCCAAGATTACAACCATCAAAATAATAAACCAAGGCATGTTTAATAAACCATATATCGCACCGTAATAAACATTTACAAGTAAACTACACATAGATCACAATTTGACAAGGGTGCCATTGCAAGCAATGGCACAATCATAGTTTAAACTCATCATTTAAAACAAAAAAGCAGCGCTTCCATTAACATATCAAACCATACGTTTAATTTAAAAACATGAAAATGATTAAAGAGCTGAGTCTCATCTTAACACACATGCTCGAAGGTGCCACACTCAAACCACCATCAAAATCATATTTACATACAGATCTATGGATTCCCACTAACATAGAAGAACCATATAGTTGAACCTATAACCAAATCTTTAGAACATTAAACCTTTCAAACATAGAGCTCAAATCTCTGCTAAATATTCACATGTAGAGGTAAAACGCCTAAGTTATCACAGGGATTACCCATGGAAGGGTATCGTGGATAGTCTTGCAAACATCCATGACCTACGAATGGAAGCCCCCTGTCACCTGCAATACGAAATAGATAACTATCAGGAGTATGCTAAAACCTCCACCCGAAGCAAACCATAGTATAACGCTACAAAACCAAGTAGAAAACATACCTTCCAAGCATGGGGTGAGCTTGTTCCTTGATGCCACGATGATCCTAGAGACCCGAACAATGAAAAAAACCCACATCAACGACAAATGAATCCCAAACAATGACAGACCCATGGTTAGGGTTCATTTTTCCCCCATCCCAAGGAACATTAATTGAGCCACCCTGTCCACCACCAATGATGTAATGTTTACCCACATGCATATAGTCCAAACCCCAATAATGTGATTTTGTATTAAACCCCCCATCAAACCACTCGTTGACATAGTTAAGCCATGGTTTCATGTCATATGGAATATTCCATGAAGGGCTTACCATATAAACCATAATATTTACAAAATTTAATATATTGTTGGTTAAGTCTTATTACTTAATCATATAACCTTAGGCATTAAAACATTCCAAACTATATATTATAAATACATAGCATAGGAACAAAAGTTCTCATAGTCCCAAGCCACCATAATAATGTCAACTAGATAGATGTGGGTGTGATAAACCCAACTTTTCGTAAACATTAACGTAAATGGTAGCAGTAGGAATAGTTAGGCCAGGACGTTAGTCCCTTTATCTTCGTTAGTCATAGGGTATTGTCGAGTGGATAGCATGCCGTAGGATGTCAAGGGTAGCTTTCGTAGCAAGTTTCCGCCATCTAATTAACCTGCACCAATAAAGGAGAAGTTTGCATTAGTTCAACATGAACTACGTAAACTCGTAACAACAGGTAGAACCAGTTACCTCTCCAAGTGGTCCCATAAGGGATACAAATCCCGCCACTCCACCCTTTGACAATTAAAGATAAGTCATGACTTTCGATAAACAATGAACACAACTTATAACCAAGAAGTAAGATATAATTAAACGAGCATACACACATGCATGATAATTAGTAATCAATAAGTAGAGTAATCATTTAAACCAGTTCAAGTAAAATAAACATAGTACATAATTACATCAATAACTACATAGGAAAACACCTAGAAATAGTAAGGACAACTTGCGGAACTTTGAAATATAAAACAATGGTTGACATATTCCTCAAAAGATGAATCAATGTCCAAAACATGTAGTAATTAACTAGACTACATTTTTTTTTATCTTTTGGGGACATTACAGATTGCTTCTAATTGATGGATATGCATTCTTGGTTGCATCTTGTACTTTACAACAAGCTGCAAAAACACAGGGTCAACGCACGATGCTAAACATGGTAAGTGAGTGGTTGAAATTGAAGCTATTGAAGACCTTGAGGTCAGTGTTCTTCTTTTTTCATTTAGTTTCTTTTTCTCTTTGATAAAACATAATTGTATTTGTTTTCCCACTATTAAATGTAGCCAATATTTGAGCTTGGAAGAGATTGGAGGAGTAGGGTCATGATTTCAATATGTTCTTGCAAATTTGAAGAGTACAGTTTGGAAGGAGTGCCCCATTTTTAATTGGTTGAAGTCTTCTTTATTGTCAGTTATTGGTAGAAGTCATGTTTAGTGGTTCAAATATTTGGGATATATTAGCATGTTAAAGGATTATTATATGTAAATAATGGATTCTTACATGGACGTACATTTCATATAAAACTTTAAGTGAGCTTTATTTTTAAGAATATTAGTAGAAGCATTGTTAGTATTTTGGGACATTGCTTTTGAGTTTATGAATTTTAATATTTTTAATTAATAACATAGTAATATATATGTATGTGGCCATCAACATGTTTCCTCGCTTTAACTTCATTGGAATTTGCACCATCCCTCATTTTCCAACCCCGGTTAATGGAATAATAGAATATTGAGCATAGGAACACTAACTAGGTCTTCATGTGACTAATAGGACCCTTCTATAATCCTTCATATACAAAAACCATTCGAATGCAAAGCATCATATTAGGAATTATATCCATTTCTCATGATGAGTCTGCATGTGATTGGTCATGGCCTTGCAAAGAAAATTATAACAAGATAGGTGTGACAGAAAAAAAAACCTTAATATAAGGAAAAGTGCATTTAAATTCTTCAAGAATAAATATATGTTCATAAGGAAATAATGAAGATAAAAATGAAACTTGAGGACCAGCATTCAACAAGAAGCTAGGCTTCCCTAATACATGGTTCATCTTCATTACTCTAGGAGACTGACTTTTCAAAGGGGTTGTTGATGTCTTTCTCCTTTTCAGAAAAGGTCAAATCTGTGGGGAATCCTTGTGGGGAGTAGGGAGCATCCTCCTTTGTTTTTTAGAGGTGGTTCTCCTCTTTAATCTTTGAATGCTAATATTTTATCAACAAACACAACTTCATAGATGGGGTGGGATGGTTTTGAAATAAAAATTCAATCATAGGCCTTGTGGAAGTCAATCTTCAATAAATGGGCATCCTAGTCAAACTCCCTATCCCACTCCATGGTTTCCCATGATGAGATCATTGAAACCAAGATAAAACCTTGCATAAAACCTATATTTTCCCTTTGAACAATATTATGAACTTGGAGAGCTAATGCCTTGGCCAGGGACTTATAGGCCACTCCTAGCAATTTAATGTCTCTCCACCTCCCTATGGAGTCTCTCTATGAATACTTGGGAATCAAATTAATCAGTGCTTGCTTAAATTCCTGAGGAGAAGCATTTATATGCCAAGCAGCAAAATCATACCCTACTATGTTCCACATCACCTTTTAGAACTCACAAGGAAACCCATTCATACTTGAGGACTTACCATTTTGCATTGAGAATGGGGTAGAAAAGAGCTCTTCCTTCGAGAAGTCATTGTCTAACCTGTCTTGGTCCCCAATAGAGACCTTATGTGGAATCACCTTATATAAGGAATTTCTAATAATCATAATGGATTCTATTAGAGAACAAGGTGAAAAAATATTCTTGAAATGAAGCCAAAACATACCTTTGATCTAAGTGGGGTTCTCTTCAAGAGAATCATCAGATCTATGTTAAATATGAGCCTTGAAGACCTAGGAATGTTTCAAAATTGTGAAATGATTGTTGTATTGGTGAATGGTCTAAGTATCCAATGGTGAATGGGGATTGGAATTGCTTCCTCCACTTGCTTGTTCCAATATCAGGGTTCAATTGCTGCAATAGCTACAATTATCTACCTTCTTGAGATGTTTTTAATTTGTGAGCATTAATTATGACTAATTCCACATTCACTCCAATGGATAACTTAGCATGACTGTAAACCGCCCTAGATACTCCAACAGATGGTTCTTCAGAAGAAATATTGCTTCTAAATTCACTAATTGATTACCCTGATTATTAAGTGGTTGTGAATATTAGTATGTGGTCCTTTGTGTAGTCTATTTTTTTGTTGTAGATACGTTATTGGAGGGTTTTATTTCATTCTCCAATTGCAGGTTTAGGCAAGAAGAGATACCAAAGATAATGATAAACATGAAAATAAACCAAAGAAACGCAATTTTGAATTTTACCTTGCAGGAACCCTTACTGGAAAAACTATAGCACTAAATTTAGAAAAGTTCCTCAGTCTTCAATTATTCATTGTCTACAATATAAATTACAAAGAGGTTTACTATGAAGCAAACATTTATTGGAGTATAGCTTCCAAATTGCCGCAATAGTATGTTTTCTTTTTCTTTTCTCTATTATCACCAATTTCTTTCCTTCCCTTTCATCAATATCTTCGAATATTCAAAAGTGCTTGAGAATGAAATCATTAGAACCCTAGAATACTTTCACAAGGCCCTTTTAAATATTCTACCATGGTGATTCCTCTTCCAACAAAATAGAATAAGTTTTGATAGTGGTTCATTGATCTAGCTAATGGTTGGTAATATCCAACTGAGATAGTGTTGATGTGGTATTGGTTTGGCTCCTTTAGGGTGTAATGTCCCCAAAAATTGAATTTTTTTTTTCTAGGCTAGTGAAAACTACTCAAGAGGGATCATTAGTACTCGTGCGGAAACATAGATGCTTCCTAAACTTTCAACCTCTTCAGATTCAACCCATTGTCTTATTAATCTCTTATCCATTCCGTGACTATTAGTTCGTTTACTTCTTATGTCTTAATTCTATTATTTAAAATGTCGATATATCTTAGTTATTACTGTCAATGAATTAATGAGTTATATAAATCATTGTTTTTCTCCTGCACATGTATACTTTGTTTATTGAATAAAAAATAGCTTAACTTTATTGATGGTAACAAAGTGATGGAGTGGTGTGACTCGTTCTCCCATGATGATATGAGGGGTAAGGTTATTCTTCATTATGCAAGCTTACTTAGTTCATTTGAACTAAGGAACCTTATTCATTGATTCACAGGTTACACTTGCAACATCGGGATTATTGGTTACTTGACACCATTCAGTTCTTAGTTAAACTTCCCGTTCTGCCTTGTTCTTTTGTTACTGTTCCATTTTATGACTAAGGTACACTCTACATTTTCTAATTATGTTTATTCGTTAAATTACTAGATGCTATGAATTATCTTTCCATCCTTCCATTATTATTGTCTATCTCTTTTTTAGTTACTTACTCGTCTCTTGCTTCTATTTTTGCAGGTTTACCTTGATTATGAGCTTGTAAAATTATGCTTGTTCTTCCTAGTGAGGGCATCATGACATACTACGTTTTCCATGATTCCTAAATGCTACAACCTAGACTTATGACTTAAGCGCATACACTACCTATACGAGCTAGCATAAAGGGCAAGTGATAACACTATAAGTTTGATGCTAAGGGAAAACATTATAACGTTATATGATAGTATTAAGGGGTACGCATACCATAAGGTTGGGACTATGGTATATATACAATGTCATTATCCTTGAGCCTGCATTGACATTTAAAGGGTGGTGAAACCATAGTATAGAGGGTTTAACATATGGCTTGGTTGATATGACGTTGATCCATAAACTTATGGTTGGGGTTTATGGCGGCGTTAATGGCCACTAGATGGTTCCATTAATGCCATCAGGGTTGGTGAAAACCCTTGGAAAAGGAATTGGAATTCGTTGTTTATGAATTATTGTTTTGGAATTGTGGTGTAGTGTGGCCTCTGTGCGTTTGGAGAAAGGAGAAGACCCCATCGATTCATAGGTAAGCTCAACCGGCCTTGTGTAGAAATGCATTTGATTCGTTGGTTCCTTCATTGCATGGTCATGCTCCTCATGCCATTGTGGGTTTGTCTGCAGGTCAATGCGAAGGCACTTTGGGGTTTTCACAGACAACACTTTTCGATTTGGGATTTCTTCTCTACAGCCATGGTAAGCCTTCCAGCAAGATTACTCACCTCCTCTCATTCTGGCATTCCTGAGTTGGAAATATTTACTAGGTTGGGGTTTCAATGGTACTTTGTATACTCTACCTTCAGGGTTTAGGATGTAGCTTTCTCTGGTTTTTAAATGGTCTCTCATTGAGAGGTTTGGGGTTTTTTTGGGCCATGGCTGGACCATTACTTGTAATGGTGCCATAGCTCACAGTTTGCCAATAAATTTTTTGATACTTTCTTGTCAGTCAAAGGGGTTTCGTGCCTCTTTGTGTAAATACATGATGCCTTGGTTTTTATAATATGGATACTGTAATATATTTGGTATGAAATGCCTACGATTTCACTCAGGGTTTAATACAGTGTAAACTTGGCTTTTATATGGTTATTTAATTGCTGCATTTTATGTGGACTTTAATGGGATCAATCGTGGCCTTACAACCTGTGGAAATTTACTCTGTGTATAAATTATTGTGTTGGGTTATCGCCATATGCACATCACTCTATTTGTTTGGTTTGTAATTTGAGTAGGGATCTTCTAAAGCTTAGGCGTTATGCCATGGGATTCACCATTGTAACAATGGTTCCGTATCCCATTGGCTTGCCACCACGTGCTCTGCATTAGCGTATAAATGGAGTCTATGTTACAAAACACAATATTACATAATTAATTTCATATTGTCTTAGCATGGGTGCAGGCCATGCCACGAATGGCATGTGCCTATCCCAATGACTGCGATAGCTTTTAGTTGGCATTTTATTTGTAGGTTGTTTACTTGGAAAGAATCGGGCTGTAACATCCAGGTTTATGACAACCCATGATATAATTTTGGTTTAAATAGCGTGACTGTGTGTTTAGATTGGAATTTAGCTGAGACCATAACTAGGGTCTTTACGACCTCGTTGTTAGTGTATGCATTGTTTGGATTTAAGAATTGTGGCATAGCTTAAAAGCATAGCCTGCACATACTAGATATATAGCATGGACTGTATAGAGATGGTTATGTGATTGCTTACTACTTGAGTATAAAATGCTTATGGTTTTATTAATGTTATTGTATTGAGTCTGGACATCTATAGGATTCGATGTCGCGACCTCTTGTTGGAAAAATGGGTTTTAGTTGTTTCAAATGGTTAATATGATATGTTTGGTTATGTGTAGATAGATTTATATGGGACCTTTATAACCCTTTATGTTTTATAATGGATGATTGTAATAATAGGACTATGAAATAAACATTTGAGTTATGGAAATGGATGTGATTTGGATTGTAGATTTTATATAATAATACAGAGTTTGATAATGGACCACATGAATGGTCACGATGCCTTCTCTGTTTGGATAATTATGATTATGTTTATTAAAATGGAATGTTATGATATTTAATTTGTTTTTACATGATTATGTTGAGCAAACCTCAGAAGGTCTTTAATAGTTGCTATCTTGTTTATTATATGAATTCTATTCCTAATAGATCTAGTTTAAAATATTTAGGTTATGTTCTTTAGTTTATAATAAATGGAATAGTACATAAATTATAAAACTATTTGAATACTGATATATATATGTGTGTGTGTGTGTGTGTGTGTGTGTGTGTGTGTGTGTGTGTGTGTGTGTAATTCTATATATATATATATATATATTTAACCTGTACTTTTGAACTAATCTTGAATTAAAAACAACCCTCTGCTGACAAATGAAATATGTTAGCAGAGTAATGCCACCTGTAGAATAGGATAACTAGGAACAAAAACTAGGTATGGTGCACATAAAATAAACATGGAGATAATTACAGAATTCCACTCGAAGTACAAACCCTAGTAATGTACAGCATATAATAAGATTTCTCCAACCGTTGATTAGTAAATTGCATATACAACCTTAGCAGATTGATAACCATAAAACATAACCATTAGGGTTAGAAATTTTGTTGCGGCCATTACTTAACATAAACAGTAATGAAACTTTGGGAAGAAGTAGAATAGGCATTCAAGGGTTTCATACCTAAAATTGAAGCTTTGTCAATGGCTACACCTGCACACTTAAATAACCAGCATTAACAATTCAATGAAGATCTGACCTCTGTTTGATGATCAAATCACTTGGGAACTACCACATTCCTCCCAACCATGATCCGAGACCATTCCTAGTTTTAATCTGGATCCCCCCAAGTTGGAATCCAACATGCAAGTAGCTTAGAGCTCCTAAGGTAGGGTTTCCTAACTGGTAATTAGTTCTGGATCACTCCTCTTTTCCTTGCAAGAAAATTTCTCCAAGAAAACACTTGGGAGCAAAACAGGCAGAATAAAAATTCTCCTAGATGAAAAATCAGAACCCCCAAGCCTTTGCTTGGCTTGAGTCCTTATAGGAAAACTTTTTAGTCAAAGGGGCAGTTAAATCAAGAAATCCTTGATTTCTTGATTTAACTCTTTTTAATTTACTGGGGTAATTTTTAATTCTTAACCTAGGAACTTTTAACTAGTTCCTAGTTAGTCTTTCATAGATATTTCACTACTTATTAATTCTTTAATAATAAATAATAATTGGTGGAGCTTCTCTTCTTTCTTTATTCAATTATATAATTAATCATAATTAATTCTTTATACATACTATGTATAAAATACATAGTATTAAAATTCTTGTTAACACTTGTTTTCGAGCATCATGTGTCATGATCCCTTAGACTTAACAACACTTCTTTTATGAAGGAAAGTAGATAGATGGATCGGGTCTACTAGGCTAGGCAACTCTAAACATCCTTGCATGTTAGATTTCCCTCGTATAACGTGGTAGTTCTTCAGTACTTGATGAGAATACAGAAATTTGAAATTTCATTTAATCACTTAAAAATAAGTATGATGAGATCAATATTATTCCTCAAGTTGTTTTCACTCGAAGGTGATTTTAATCTTTTCAGTAACCCCTAGCGCTTACCAGAGCCCATACTCAACCCTTATAAAAGGAAGTTACAAACATAGTGCAATTCCAGAGCTGTCGCTCAACACTAATTGCTAGGATGTACTTGTACAATACACCTAGGGATACAATGGTCAAAGATCCGATTCTCTAGAGCTTATGCTCAACACCAACATGGAATGCTCCAAAGCTGATGCCCAACATTTTCAAATTATATTTTCATGTGTTCCAGAGCTTTATGCTCAACACAAATGTAATTACTCATGTGCTTTAGAGTCTCTCGCTCAACACAAAACATCTCATCGATCATGTGCTTCAGGGTCCACTCCCAACATAAAAAATTTCATCAATCATGTGCTTCAGGGTCCACGCCCAACACAAAACATATATATACCTATATATCATCAACAATTGGCTTAAGCCCAATATACAAAACAAATTATCATGTTCATATGTAGTGGGGCCTTTGACCCAATATAAAATTAAACATCAATATAATCATCATGGTTAGTAGGATCATTCATATAAATGGTAGGTCCAAAATTTGGGATATTACATCCATCCTCGCTTAGTATAACACCGTCCCTGGTGTTCTAGGGAATCTGAATGATATCATGAAACAAGGCGGGGTAAGCCTTTCTCATGGTGGCCTCATTCTCCCGGGTAGCCTCATCTACCTCAAAGTTCTTCCACTGCACTTTCAATTGGACTATAGTGCGCTTCTGAAGCTACACTTCTCTCTTGTCCAATATATGCAAAGGCTCAGGGGAAAATTCCCCCTCAGGTTCCACATGTAATAATGACCAATCAATGACATGCTTAGTGTCATAGACATGTTTCTTTAATAAAGATGCATGGAAAACATTATGAACTCTTACGTGCGCAGGTAATTCTAGTTCATAATCCATTGGTCCTTTCTTGGCCAGAATTTCAAAAGGTCCACAAAACCTAGGTGCTAACTTACCACACCTACCCAAGCTCAAAGAACTCCGTTTTACTTTCACTTTGAAGTAGACATGCTCACCCACTTGATAGTCTTTATCCTTCCTTTTCTTATCCGCATAACTTTTATGACGGTCTTATGCCTCTTTAAGATTTCCCTAGACCTTGGTAACTAACTGTTCCAAGTCCAATAATAGGTCAGGCCCTAACATGAGCCAATCCACTGGAGTGTCTGAAATAATTGTGTCATGTCCCCATGCCTTGACCGGCAAAGAGGACGCGACTCCATGCTTCAATCACCCGGGCTAAGAGCCCATGAACATATGCATACATGGAAATTGCTGAAACAGAATGCTTAAACATGCATAGATGCGATTATCTACCAAGCACAGTGGAAAACAATGTTCATTCAAACAAGAATTCTTTCAACATGTTCATTTCATTTTAATTCTCGGTAACTATAGAATTGCAGAGGTAAAATACACAAGGTCACTTATCTTATGATGAACTCGATCCGCAACCAGCGACGTCGCTGCAACGTTCCACCCAACCATAGGCCAACGTGCTCCTTAATCTCTCAGCAATGCTACCACCCCCGAGCTGGGCATGACTCTCCAAGGAATAAGGGAACTAGCAGGCTTACACATAGCCAGGAATATACAAAACACACAGCCAAGCCAACAGAGTTGGGTTTATCATGCCATTAAGGAGTTGGAGAAGGCAAATTGCTAAGATGGTGAGCTCATTACAGAGCCAAGAACACCTACACCAGAACTATCCTGACCTCTAAGACATCCAAACACACCCAACACAAGGAATTAGTCCCTTCTCTGCTACATAGTCCCTCAGGCCCTGCATTTCCTTCCAGTGCTATTCAGGGGTGATGGAGAAGAAGGCCATCCCTCTAGCTCTTTCTATGTGGTTTCTAGACACCGGGTTTATCAAGCAAATATAAGCCAACATCCCCGACCCTCCCATAGTCCGAAGACCAACCATTGCACTCAGGCAGTTAAATCAGCTGTCACAGCTTAATAGGGAAAACGATTTTCTGAGTCGTTCTTGGCCATCTCGTGGCCAAAACGACTCCCAATAATCGAATTACACAGTCCCAACTAAACAGTAAACATGGGGGAAGAACAACAGTTCCAATCTCAGCATTAAAATGACGGAAATTACACAACCATACCGGTCTGTAAGGAGAACATAGAGCTAAGGACGTGAATGGCTCTTTTCAGGAAAAATCGTGGGTGAAAAAGCACAGCTCTCTACTCACCATGTGCACCCCAAGCAAAAGAATACCTGTGCATGGGAAAACAATCCGACCCCGTGAGGAAAGGAACAGACAATGGAGGTCCTGCGTGAGGAAAAATAGCTCTGTTTTTGTCTGTGGGTGAACAGACAACAAGGAGGACGTGAAATTGGGCGTGCGTGAGTCTTCAGAGCAACAATTCCCTGCGTGAAGATGAGCAACAATGGCAAGGATGCGAATTGCAAGTGCCCCTCAGCGTTTTGCAACTCGTGGAGAGAGGAAAAATTTCTATGTGAGTGAAGAGTGCGTGAGGGTTTTTCCTTCCATTCTGAAGTCAACTGCTATGGGTGGAGTGTGCATGGAGGCAAGGACTGACAGTCCTGCCACCCCACTCTCAAAGCAATTAACAGCATAACTTTTCCTAGCTACTAGCAGAAATTATTAAATGGAGGTAGTTGGAATAAAACAAAAGAAGATGACACATGGGTTTTTCCCCCTTTTGGCTCAAGGTTTAACAAATTCCCCCCCACATCCTTATCCTTGGTAAAATCATGCCCCATTCGATTTAGTTGCCGCGACCATAGCTGGTTGTGTTCATTTTAATTATAGATGCATATTTACATGATGACCAACATAATATATGCCGCATTCCCCGATATACCATCGGTGACAAATTTAAATCCCAAAACATAGCATGACCGATCAATGGTGGGGCCTTGGCCTTTAGCTCCACACCATGATCATTTACAATATATACATCATATACATCTAATGCAACGGGGTCAAAACCGGGACATTACATTCCCCTCCCCCTTCAATAGCACTGTCCTCATTGCTTTACAAAATTGAACAAAATTGCTACACCGGTATCACCTCAGTGTTCCGTAGAATTGAACAAAAATGGATGTGCCAATCGCATGGCATCCTCCAGCTCCCATGTAGCCTCTTCAGGTCTGAAGTGTTCCCATTGCACCTTTACCTGACCTATGGCTCGGTTCCGGAGCATTGTGACCTTCCTGTCGAGGATGTGCATTGGATCGATTCGGAACTCTCCCTCGGGCTCCACCTGGATCACATCCCAATTTATCACATGGTTAGGATCATGTACATATCTCTTAAGCAAAGAAACATGAAAAACATTATGAGCTCTAGTGCTAGCAGGCAATGCAAGTCTATATGCAACTGGCCCTATTCTTTCAAGCACTTCAAACGGCCCACAGTATCTTGGTGACAACTTGGCACAAATACCAAGCTTCAAGGAACTCTTCCTTGCCCTCACTCTGAGGTAAACATGATCCCCAACACTAAACTCTCTGTTCACCCTATGCCTATCTGCATAGCTTTTCTGTCTGTCCTGTGCTACTTTAAGCTTATGTCTGATCTTTACAACCTCTTGCTCCATTTCCTTGAGCAACTCTGGTCCAAGCACAATCCTGTTCACTGGGTTATCCCAAGTCACTGGTGTTCTACACCTTCTTCCATACAAAGCTTCATATGGACTCATCCCCAAGGATGCTTGATGTCCATTGTTATAAGAAAACTCTACCAAGTGTAAGTAATCTTCCCACTTGGTTGGTTTGTCCATTATGTACATGCGAAGTATCTCTTCAAGCACCTGATTAACTCTCTCGGTCTGCCCATCTGTCTGAGGATGGTATGCAGTGCTGAAGTTTAGCTTTGTACCCAGATCTGCAAACAACCCCTTCCAAAAGTTGGAAGTGAACTTGACATCTCTGTCAGATCATGAAGATCTCTTTCATGAAGATCTTTGCAATGTCACCAGCCTCATATGTAGACTTCACTAGTATAAAATGCGTTGCCTTAGTCAACTTGTCTACCACAACCATGATGGAATCATGTTGTCTCCAAGTCATTGGCAATCCTGTAATAAAATCCATGGAAATAACTTCCCATTTCCATTCTGGAACTGGAAAAGGATGCAACAAACCTGTTGGATGTTGATGCTCAACCTTTACCTGCTTACATTTCATACACCTTGAAATGTACTCAACCATATCCTTTTTCATTCCTGGCCAGAAGTACTGCTTTCTAGCTGTAGCAATTGTCTATTGATATCCTGGGTGACCAGAATACGGAGCTTGATGGATTTCATCCATAACAATTCTCCTCAAATCTGCTACATCTGGGACATAAATTCTACCTTTATAAGTGAGAATCCCATCTCCTTCCAATTTATATACCTCATACCTCGTCTCAATACTTTGCTGCTGTAACTTGCCTTTTACCTGCTCATACAATTCGTCTCCAGCAGCACGACTAACAATCTGCTGCCTCAAGTCTGACTGGCAAATACTAAGAGATGCCACATGCATTTCTTGCATTTTCCTGCTGAGCGCATCAGCTAACTTATTCTCCTTTCCCTTTATGTGCTTGATTTCAAAATCAAATTCACATAGAAATTCCAGCCATCTTGCTTGCCTAGCATTCAGAGTAGTCTGATCAAATAGATACTTCAAACCACAATGGTTTGTTCTGAGCTCAAATCTCCTACCCATCAAGTAATGTCTCCACATCTTGAGAGCATGTACTATGGCTGCAAGCTCTAGATCATGAGTGGCATAGTTCTTCTCATGTTCCTTCAACTTTCTTGACTCATAACATATCACGTGGTTGTATTGCATAAGGACTCCTCCAAGCCCTTGTCCGCATGCATCAGTACACACCACAAAGTCTTTCTCTGGATCTGCAACCTTCAATACTAGTGCACTAGTGAGAAGACTCTTCAACTGCTGGAAGCTTTCTTCACACCTCGATGTCCATTCAAACTTCATCCCCTTCTTTTGAAAAGAAGTGATGGCATGTGTAACTTTGGAGAATCCCTCAATGAATCTCCTGTAGTATCCTGCAAGTCCCATGAAAGATCTTACATCTGTCACATTTCTTGGAGTAGGCCAATTCATAATGGCTTCAATCTTTTCAGGGTCCACAGATATACCCTCCTTTGAGATAATGTGACCCAAATACTGAATTCTATCTCTATAGAAGTCACACTTGCTCAGTTTGGCATACAACTGATGCTCCCTGAGCAAACTCAATGTCAATCTCAAGTGCTCTTCATGCTCTTCCTCATTCTTAGAATAACAAGAATGTCATCAAGGAAAACAAGAACAAACTTGTCCAAATACCAGCTGAAGACACTATTCATAAGGCACATAAATGTAGCTGGTGCATTTGTGAGACCAAATGGTACCAGTACAAACTCATAATGACCATACCTTGTCCTAAAGGTTGTCTTATGGATTTCTTCATCCTTGATTCTCACCTGATGGTAACCAGACCTCAAGTCAATCTTGGAAAATACCTTTTCTCCTCTTATTTGATCAAAGAGGTCATCAATCCTCGGCAAAGGATACTTATTCTTCACAGTAACCTTGTTCAACTGCCTGTAATCAATGCATAACCTGAGTGTACCATCTTTCTTCTTTACAAACAGAACGGGTGCTCCCCAAGGAGACACACTCGGACGGATATACTTCTTGTCCAACAACTCTTGCAGTTGCATCTTCAATTCTAGCATCTCCGGTGTACTCATCCTGTAGGATGCCTTGGACACTGGTGCTGCTCCTGGCACAATTTCAATAGTGAAATCAATGTCCCTCTTTGGAGGAAGCCCTGGAATCTCATCAGGAAACACATCCCTGAATTCCTGTAACACCTGACAGTCCTCCAACCTAGGAGTTTCATCTCCTGATGTCTCCAAAATCTGAGCTGCATACAACTGACAACCCTTCCTATAGAACTTGTTTAACTGCATTGCTGAAACCTGCCTCACTGAAATCACCTTTGGAATGCCTTTCACAACAACTAGGTTCCCTTCTTCATTCATGCATTCAAAAGTCTTATTGTAGCAGTCAAGCTTCACCCTGTGAGCTTCTAGCCAATCCATTCCAATGAGAACATCATAGGAACCAAGCGGTAGAATGTTCATATCTACACAAGTGACCAATCCCTTCATGACCAATGGACACTTCTCTACCACTTCACTAACCCTTCTCTTAGTTCCAGTTGCTAGCTGAACTAACCAAGACTTCCTATGCTTTAATTTCTTAAAAGCACAAATTTCCACTATTCTAGGAGTAATGTAACTGTGAGTATAACCAGGGTCAATCAAAATAGAAACAGATTGCTCAACAATCTTACCTGCTACTTCAACTACAGCTGACTGGTGATCTTCCTGGCAGTCCTCCAGTGCTGCATAGATCCTAAAAACTGCCCTTGCTACTTGACCCACTGTTTCTGCTTCTTGAATGTTATAAGCTGGCCTTACACTCTCATTCTCGAGTGGGCAATTTCTGCGCATGTGGGGTCCTCCACATTTCCAACATTGAAGTGGCCCTCTATTCTGTTGTGGATCTTTAGGCTTTTCTCCAGTCACTCCAACTGGCTTACTCCCAGCTTGGGATGGCTTCTTCTGCTGATTCCTAAAGTTAGAAGGTTTGAAACCTTTCTTTCTTTGGTCAAACTTCTCGTTCTTCTTGTCCTTCCATGCCTTATGGTAATCTGGCTTACCTTTGCTTTGCTCATAGCAATACTTAGCCTTTCTTATTGCTTCTTCAAGAGTTCTAGGTTCATAAAAATCAATTATATCTTTGTAGGACTGAGGTAATCCACTCAGAAAATGTTGGACCTTCACTTTTTCATCTCTGATGTACCGGACATACCTCAACAGCTCCAAAAAATTATTAGCATACTCTTCCATGGTCTGTTGTCCCAATCTCAACTCATGGAACTCCTTAATCTTGTCATCATAATATCTATCAGAGAGGTACTTCTGCTTGAAATACTTCTTAAACTATTTCCACTTGAGTCTCCTTTCACTGATCCTCTTCACTTGCTTGAAGTGTTCCCACCAAATGGATGCCCTTCCATTCAGATTGAATATGGCAACTCTTGCCTTCATGTTTCCTGAATAATCATGCACTTGAAAGTACTTCTTAATCCCAAGAAGCCAAGCTTCAGCCTCTTGTCCAGTCTTTACCTCACCATCAAACGTAGGAGGTTTAGCTTTCTTAAATTCATCTTGAGTGCGATCCCTATGGTGTCTCTTTCCTTTTCTTTTATGCGAAGAAGAACTTGAATCCCCACTGGATTCTTCAGAATCGGATGACCCACTAGAAGTCCTTCTCTTTCTCCTAGTACTGCTCTTACTGCCTTCTGGTTTTGCTGTACCTCACCCAGAGTCTATATTCTTATGCAAGTCTGTCAAACTTTGCAACATGGCAGCATTCAACTGATGCTTCTCTTCCTAGGCTTTAATCAAGCTCCTCATAGTGGCTGCAACTTCTGATGGTGTTTCTTGGAATCTCCTTCCATTAGACTCTATGTCATCATTTCTATTATGGACATTTTTTCCCATGGCATCTTCTGCTCTCTCATAGGAATCCCGAGCATCATATCCGTCATGGGTTCTCATACTGAACCACCCCTTACTTACCAAACTGCACTATCTGGAATACTTCCCTTGAAGGTGACTATAATTCTGCAGATGTGTTAATAACACAAATGTTAGATGCATACATTGATACAAATCAACATTACTTACCTTCTCTTGGAATAGTCATAAAATAACAAATTTGCCCAACACACACAAAATTTTCTTCATCCAAGAACGTCTATCTGAGGGGGACGATGGGGGTCAAGGGGTCTTTCCCCCTTGTGCAATGGCGGGTCGAGGGCAGCGCCCTCGTTTTTTTTTTGTTTTTTTGTTTTTGTATATTATTGTGTTGAGGCCTGGAAATCCGTAGGCGACAACAGTAAGGGATTCTCCCCAATCAGCGTTCCCAACTAGCCCGCTGACTGTTTGGTATAGGGAATCCGTCCGGTTTACGGTCCGGCTACCGTAGGTCAAAGTAACAAAAAAGGGTTTTATCGGTTGCGGCCCGGTCCACCGGAATTTGTATTTTGACTTAATATGCAATGCATATGCCTATCTAAACCAAAGCAGGGTGATAAGGATGCCGGGAACCACACAATGTGCTGCGCAGGTTCTTACCTGTC
>LPNX010340619.1:0-10545 GCA_001517045.1 Pseudotsuga menziesii | reverse complement strand
AAATGAGTGGGGTTCCAAGAATTGTATATTCATCTCGAACTTATCTGCTTGGTTCCGAATAGCCTCTATCCTGGCCGTGTTCAGACGCACCTGCTCCTCCAAGATCTGTACACTAATGGCCATGTGTTCAATTTCATTTCTTAGGATCGCCTCATCAAGGGCTCTGATATATTGGACCTTGGATTCTTCTTCCTGCTGCCTTGTCTGCAAAATCCCTGCAAGTGTATCATGATCAGGGAATTCGTGTAGCCTATGTTCAGCTTCCACTTGACAGCGGTTATAGGTGACAAGGGCTCTTCTAAAGAACTTTGTGCATGCTCCCTTCGTTTTCTTCACTGTCTTCTGAAAGTCCTCTGCAGTAATAACAGCAAACTCGATCAGATCATGGTCCCGCTTCAAAGCTTGCTTATCTTTGACTGGTAGCTCAGCTGGGACTTCTTGATCATCTTCTCCTTTGGTTATCCTTGAAGTTAGCACCTCCAGGATTCCTTGCGATCTATCCGCAAAATAAGATGCTGTATTTAATATTTCATCCAGCCTGCCATCAATCTACAGGACTTGACACCTTTCTTCCTCCAGGGCCGTCTACAGTTGCAGCATCCTAGCCTTCTGAGCCAAGATGTGATCTTTGACTGGCGGCAGATCTACTTTCTGCTCCTTGGCTGCTTCTAGCTGCTCTTTCAGCTCTCTAACATATAAGGTATTAGATTCGTAGATGTCCTTCTACTGCTCTATCAGTTCTTCTATCTGTGTCTTCATTCGTTCCCTTTCACTTTTCAAATCCTGAATTTCTTGATGTGCCTTATCCAAAGCTTCTTGTGTTGTCTCTTTTGCTTGGGCTTCCTGCTGGATAGCATGAATTTCATGTTTTGTGGCCTCCATCTCCTTAAGTACATGCTCGTATTTTATTTTTAGTCTTTTGCCCTCTTCTCTTTCCCTTCTCAAGGTGTCCTTGAGCTGAGAAGTGGTCTTCTTGGAGGATTCTATCTCTGCCAGCATGCGATCTATGTTATCTTCCGTAGCATTTATGGCTGCCTTCCCAACCCTGATGACAAACCTTGGATCTTTGTCTGTTCCGACCATCACAGCTTTCTCGGTTATCATGGTACTGACCATCCCTTCTGCCCCTATTTTCATCTCGGTTCTTCTCATGATCCTTTTGGTGGCCCTGTCATAGTACACTGTACTGAAATCAGGCACCTCTTCCCCTTTCTTCTGTGTAAAGGGTACTAACCGAAGTGTGGGAGTTGTAGGGGTGACGGGAGTAGGTACTTGGAGGGTTTGTATCTCAGGGTTTTCCTCACCCTGGCTTTGCTCTGCTTGTGACCTAGAAGCCTGCTGTTGTGCCAACTCTGTCTTCTCGGCTTCCTATTGTCGAAGTTCTTCATCCAATTTCCTCTGAGCTTCTTCAGCTGCTTGCTTAGCAGCCTCCTCTGCCTCTCTGGATGTTTCCTTTACCTTTTCGGCTGCTTCCTGGGTAGCTTTCCCCTTTTCTTCTTCTCCTTTCTAGAGCCATTCTGCAGCTTCTTGCTCTAGTCTCTGGGCCTCTTCCCTTATTATTTTGGCTGTTTCTTCAGCCTTATCCCGCTCAGCCTTCTCCTGCTCAGATCCACCTTTTGGCTTGAACCTCTTACCGAGCGCTGTCATGTTATGGGCCCTCCTGATAACAGATTCATCCTTGTCAACGTGATGAGTGTACTCATAAAATACTTTGTGTTTCCTGCAGTGCTCAGCCATTCTCTCGTGAGTATCATTTCGTCTAAAGATCATCTCCCCAAAACGGAACCTTTCTAGTTCCTGTATAAATTCAGGAGCTTGCTTCACATTTGCAAAGCTGCAACTACCTAACTTGAATGGCAGAGGAGGGTAGGCAGACTTCTTCTTCTGGAATAGGAAATGACCAACTCCATCTATGTACACCTGTCTGACACGTTCCTTGTGTATGATATAATCTGTTGCGTATTTGGGTAACAGATAAGGGGTCTTTGACCCACCAAACATCCTCAAATACATCCCATTTTCCATCAAGAAGTAATCACCAAACTCCTCTATGACCTGCATGGCCTCTTCTGACATGCAGTTGCATTCCTTTCGGAATATGAGAGTGTGCAGAGGCATGATAAACTGTTCACGGATCTCTCTATAGTAAGTATGGTATTGATGAGCTCCCAGTAGTCTATATGCTGCATATATGGGCATCCTATGTTTATCCCAAACACATTTGAGCCCGGGGAAAGGCTGGCGACAGAGTATGCAGTCAATTAAAATGGCGCTCATGTAAAATTCAGATCTTCTCCGTTCTTTTCCTTCCAAAGCTGCAGCTACACAGGAGGAGAGGCTGCTGGATACTATGCTTGCCCAATTGAAGATAGTTCCTTCTGTTGCTATAAAAAACATTAGAGGTACCCATTCAAGCTTGAACAATTTGCCATTTTCCCTCCCGAAGATTCTATTTAGCATCAACGCTATGAATCTGTAGGTAGGCCTGAGACTGGCGGTGTCGTACTCTTCAGTCGCTCTATGTCGGAATATCTTTCCAGGTAAAAGAATTCTTTTCAGAGTCTCTACAAGGTCCATTCGGAGGTCATCCAGCCATTCATTTGTAAGGAAAAGCTGAGGCTCCGGCAGGTGATAAGCTAGAGCTACATATCCAGGGCTAAATGCAGCATAGCCCTGGCCCTCAGTGTTACAGGTGAGCATTGAATCATGGTTTGTATGCGGTAGCACCCATCTCATTAACTCAGAGCACGGGAATAGCTCTGGTCTGGTGGCGACCTTCATAATAGCTGATTTCTCTATATTGGCGTAGATGGGTGCTTCCTCCAGCCCCATATCTGGGACTTCCCCACGGGAGATCATCCTGTAAACATCTCCCCATTTGTACTCAGGCTCCACCCCTGTGACACATTGGGTGTCCTCATAAATGTATTCAATTCTTGTTTCTACTTCTGCTGCAGGAACCTCCTCTACTGCTGGGGCCTTCTTTCTCTGTCTCTTAGACATTTTAAGATCTTCCTGCAATATATAACATCATAGTATTAAGTAATCCAAATTTGTGAACTTTGTGCAGCAGTTCATTCCCTTTTAGGTGTATCAGCATTATATCAGTGCATTCAAACAAACCTTAAGCTTTCGTACTGAATAATTTACTAACATGAAGTGCTGTGCAATATGTTGTTGGCATGATAATGTTTACTATAGCACATCTTCACCAGGTCTTATGAATGAGTTGCCTTATGATTTATTCCACATGCATCAAAATAATCAGTCATATTAATGTTTGGCATGCAACCTATACTCTTATGAGGTTTGTCACTTCTTATGAAAGTGATAAATCGAAACACTATGTGCACGCTACATGTAGATGCAATATGCCATTAACATTCCACTGCCTATCACACGTGAAGGGAAAAAATAACAGCTCTAGACTTAATCAGTCGACACTTCAGCCCTACGGCCCAACATGCCCATTGCGACAGAAACTCAAGCGACCAGCGTCGAAGGAAAACTTATGCTGCTAACACTCTCACCCACCTCGACGAGAAACGACCCCAAACATTCACCAACAACGCAGCCTCTCAATATTGTGACCGCCCAATGGAGCCTAGCGCAGATGGCGTAACGTCTTCCTACGCCTCAAAACCCCTATCATAACCACTAGGTGCAGGCGGCATGACGGCCGCCTGCACCTTGCTTCCCCCCAATGGACTGAAACGGCAGACAAAATGAAATGCAGGATTTTGAAAATAAAAGGTGGAAAACCCCCTTTCTATAACCGTCAAAACTATTCGACCCAGGAACCCTAACCAAAAGGCGCGAACCACCAGGCGGACGACCGAAGAAAAACTCGACCATGGGAGAAAAACACTGTGCTAGCGCAACGGGACGACGGATCCAAATCTTAAAAAACCCCCCCACCGCGCAGAAGAAACTATTGGAAACCTTGAAATTACGGTGATAAGTATCAAGATCCTACCTGGCAATCCACCGGACAAGTGAGCTGATGAAGGCTGGACTTCTCCGCCTGCCACCTGGACACAGGTACACCAACAGCCAAATCTCTACGCGCTCCAAACAACGACAGCTCGTCTCACCGCGACAACACACTCGAAAACAACAAAAACCCCGTTTGTCGCCATACATATATAAACAGAACCACACGTGTGAGGAGTCACATCAATCGGGGCGGCTTTGAAAGTTAAGTCGGGCGGCACAAAATTCATACCATCCGCAACGGCGGACCACCTCCAGTCCCAACTCGCCCGATCAGTTACAAATAACCCGCGAACGAGAATCCCATATCGGGTGTCGGCGGAAACCTCGGTCGGACAACCAAGAATCTGGCCTCCCCCGCAACGGCGGTCGCGAAACGAAAACATATGGACTTGAAGACCACCCGCAACGGCGGCACGACCAAGCCAAACAAGAGTCGATAGGCATCCGCTACAGTGGCGCGGCAAAAGATTTGGAGGATCCAGAGAACACCCGCAACGACGGGCTCAGGATAGAAGCAATCAAAAGTTTGACGGCACCCGAAACGTCGGCCCGACAACTGAAATTGACGTCCTGGAAGCCACCCACAACGGCGGGACGGGTAAGAGAAACTAGAAGCTGGAGGACGCCCGCAACGGTCGGTCAGTCAACTGAAAATCTTCCGATACAAGAAACTTTGAACGAAGGTTCCAAAAGGTTTTGTAAAACAATAAAGGGTTCAATCCAGATGGAAATCCTCAAGCATTTAAACGATGGGAAACCACTCAACTTTATAGCATTCAAGACTCGAGAAAGCACTTCAACCTTCATAAGCTAAAATCAAAAGATGAAACCAAGAAAAGAACTCACTAACTTGAAAAAAAAAGGAGGGCCCCAAATTTTTTTGGAATTTTGGGAAATTGTTGCAGGTGCAACAATTGGCGACTACCTGGTGAACCCCAGATCTCTGAATTAACCTCCTTTCTAAGCTTAAGACTGTATGAGTAAGACTGAATCCTTCTAGTTGTCTGCATTCCTAAACCAACCAACTTATGCATTAATACTTTTAGATGAAGTCTATCTTTTCGGGAAAAGGTAACATCAGCAGTGTTTCAGGTCTGAATAACTCTTTGGAGGCCAAATAAGTGAGGTTCATTTCACCTGAACTTCAGGGTTTGCAGCTTGGACACCACAGGATTGTGACAGAAAGTGCACAGTGTTATCCTTTTATTCCTCATCCCAATGCCGTTTTGTGCTTTGTGTTTTCTGGACTTTAGTTCCTTTGATATGAGTCTTTCTGCAGGCCTTTCTTACTGAATTTTAATTCAGGATCCTCTATCCCATAGTGTCCTTTTGTGTGAATGATATATTTCATGTTTCCATTCACGGACGGAGAGGATCTTGTGGCCATTTGGTACTTTATGCTTTGAGATTATGCTTTTTTGGAGCTTTGCTCTGATATGTCTTATTTCTTTCGTAAGAAGTGACTCTTAAGAGTTTTTATCCCTTTTCTTAATTCATGGCATGGGGTCATTTTTATATGATAAACTGTCACACTCTACTTCCTCTCCGTGGGTCTAGTGCTGTTACCCCGTTGGGTTTTTAAGATGTGATATGGATGGAGCCTCTTAATAGTACTTCAGACCCTTTTACTTCTAAGTTGTTTACAGGGGTTAAGTAAGACTTCGAATGAATGCACTGATTGTTTGGAATACATCTTCTAGAAGCCATTCTATCCTTTGAAACACAGCCCTTTTTTCTCATGATTTTAGTTAAGACAGAGCCCTGATGTTTCCATTGCATCCAAAAGTTTACCTCTTATTCAAACAAAGTAAAACTAGCAAAATCATAAGCAACTAGCAGCATAATCAAGTAATAAATAGAAAGAAAACATTAAAGCATTGAAAACAGAAACTAGAATCAGTAACCAAACAATTTATTTATGTACAAGAAGAAAACAAAACAAAACAAATAAACTTTGCCCATTCCTAAAAATTTTAGATTTAAAGAACTAGGAATGAGCGGGTTTTTGAGACCTGAATATTCTAACCATGGTCTAGTTGTGCTGTTATAGAAATAGCACCCATATCTAGAATTCGGCAATCATTTCTTTCAGCCTGAGGGAGTCGAAGGAGCTTAGACTGAGTGTCCATCACAGGGTTGGCCTTCTTTGAAGAAAGGTGTTCTAGCTTAAGCTTAATAAGATAGTTTCCCAAAACAGAATCAGCGGATTCATTCTCTTCTCCAAGCTTAGTGACGTTATGCTTCATAAAAGGCTCTCTTAGAATCTTAATCAGGTTGGGGCTTCCCTTCTGAGGTAACCACAAATGAGACCAATCTGAAGCAAAGTACCCATTAAGTCTCGATGTCCAATCTCGATTTAGAATCATCCCATAACCATCAGGAATGTCTGCTACTATGATGTCAATGTAGTGGCATATCCTTTTATTTGCAGACAATTGAATCATTACATTCTCCATTTCCCCTACTACCTTGACACTGGTTTTGTCAAGTTGTGTGACATCCCAAATAGTAGGCTTAATCTGTCCATTGAGTTTTTTGCAAACTACCAGAGGCATAACATTCATGCAAGATCCTGAATCCACCAAACAGTTATGCACCTGATGATTCAGCATTTCAAGAGTCACAAGAAAAGGTGGGGCGCTGGTTTTTTTTATCTTAATCAAATCAATCTTTTCTTCCACGGGTTGGTTCTTTGTGGGCAGCTCCTCTTCCAATTTGCTAGATCTTCCCTCCTCATCACTTTCCAATGATTTGGTAGGTTTAATGAGTGGCCCTACCTCCTATTTGTAAGTGAGGTCTTGAGGTATGTCCATTTTATCCTTTATATCAGACTGCCCTTTGCTTTTCCCTTGCAATTCTTGCACTTTTGAGAGTTTTACATTGTCATTGTTTGTCAAGCTCTTATCTTCCGTGGTTTTACATGCATGCTGAGATTTTAGAGCATTTCCTTCAGTGTTGAACAGTGAAACTCCATTCCATGAGAACATAGTATCATCATTTGTCTTTACCATGGTTTGGTTCTTTTTTTCTTCCTCACCACTGTGCCTAGTCAATTCTGGATCCAACAATTTATTCATCACTATTGTCATCGAGTGCAACCATTGAGGGCACTGCTTTTCCGAATGGGGCTGTTGATGAAAAGTACAGAAATCATCTCTTCCTATTTCTGTTATATTTATTGATGCCACATTGGGTGGTGGGACCTGCCATGGGTTGTTATCGTCTTTCTTTGGATAGGATGGCTCATTTTTTTTATGAAAGTCCCTTTCCTTTTCTAATTCTACAACTCGGTTGGACAACTTTTGGAGTACTTTCATCATCTCATGGTGATCTTCTTTAAACTTAAACAGCGTTGAGCCTTTTCTCATGGTGGTTTTCTCTTCAACTGAGTCAGGATAGTCTTCTATACTCTCGCTTTCAGCCTCTACTCTCTCAGCCTCTTGATAGGTTTCCACCAATGTAGGCTTGACTTTCATCTTGGCAAACATGGCCAATTCAGGACCTAGGGCTGAAGTATAATATTCGCTTAAAACTTTGTCTGAAGGTTTGTCTACAACAGAAAACTTTTTTAAGTATAGTGAAAATCTCTGAGTGAAACTTCGTACGTTCTCATCCTTCTCTTTTCTCAACAAACCAAGCCCTTTCATCAACGAGGCATGTGTCTTTTGGGTTGTGTATTTGTTCCTTAAAATCCTTTCAAAAGTATCCCAATCAGGAATGGAATTTACAGGGAGTCCAAAGTACCAGGATGCTAGTGATCCTTTCAGAGTATGAGGAAAAAGCCTACACACCACGTCCTCATGCTCTCCAGCCCTTAGCCCTTCTAGTGCGAGGTAAAAACCTTGAAGGTGATCATCTACAGCAATGTTGTCCATAGGATCAAACTTGGGTAAACGCTTGTCAAAGGCTTGAGGCAAGTTATGCAATGGAGGATTCAAGTTCAGCGGTGACCTGGCTCTCCATGCTGGTAAAGGGTTAGGTTGATTACCAGCCATGAGGAACGGTACTAAGAAAACGAGGCTTCAAGGGCAGAGTCAAAACTTTAAACTCTGAGCTATGTTGAAAGCTTCAAACATCTGCTGGTAGGATCGTCTCGGGAAAATTAGTTCCACGACCAGCCTTTACCGGCGGCCCTCCTTCTAGCGCCAAAACTGTTGAGGCCTGGAAATCCGCAGGCGACAACAGTAAGGGATTCTCCCCAATCAGCGTTCCCAACTAGCCCGCTGACTGTTTGGTATAGGGAATCCGTCCGGTTTACGGTCCGGCTACCGTAGGTCAAAGTAACAAAAAAGGGTTTTACCGGTTGCGGCCCGGTCCACCGGAATTTTTATTTTGACTTAATATGCAATGCATATGCCTATCTAAACCAAAGCATGGTGATAAGGATGTCAGGAACCACACAATGTGCTGCGCAGGTTCTTACCTGTCGTCTTAGGTTCGCAACATCTGAACCACATATGCAACCAGGAAACAAACAACTAATCT
This sequence comes from Pseudotsuga menziesii, assembly GCA_001517045.1. NCBI lineage: Eukaryota > Viridiplantae > Streptophyta > Pinopsida > Pinales > Pinaceae > Pseudotsuga > Pseudotsuga menziesii. The sequence continues at coordinate 2,064 of LPNX010340619.1, read as the reverse complement.
ATTTAAACACTAACTACCTATCCCCAGGGATCCAACATGATTATGATTTAGTAATGCATTAACTACATGTATGATAAACACAATTACAGGTAGCTCATACTTGTATTTACAACACATGAAAGAGAAACTATTCCGACAATTAGATAGCTAACTGTTATGTGAAGCACCAGCATTACTATAAGTGAATTTTCCACAAAATAAACCAGAAATCATTCAACAAGACATAAGTCATAGAGTTAGAACAATCTCACAATTCATGGACATATGCTGAAAAACAAAATAGTTCATTTTCCTGCCATCCATTGCACACCATTTGGAAAATTCCACAGCACTTTCTCCAACAGGCAAACTACAATCTTTATTGCAAAAAGGAAATAGTTCTTCTTTACTATAGGTCATCCAGTGTTACTGGGAAAAAGCCCTTCTCTTGTCTCTCTTCCCTAGTTTTATACAAAATCAAAAATGGTTGGGCTGCCCAAAGTGGCCTTTGGGCTTCCCAATGCTTCATTTTCCTAAAGCCTTTTACAAAATAATAATTTATACAAAATTGACCGGTCCTTCTCATGGGGAGGGTCCCGCTTGGTCTTCCAGAAATTTCCTCCACGCTACTGCCTCAGCAGCGAGTCCTTCAAATGAGTGGGGTTCCAAGAATTGTATATTCAGCTCGAACTTATCTGCTTGGTTCCGAATAGCCTCTATCCTTGCCGTGTTCAGACGCACCTGCTCCTCCAAGATCTGTACACTAATGGCCATGTGTTCAATTTCATTTCTCAGGATCGGCTCATCAAGGGCTCTGATATATTGGACCTTGGCTTCTTCTTCCTGCTGCCTTGTCTGCAAAATCCCTGCAAGTGTATCATGATCAGGGAATTCATGTAGCCTATGTTCAGCTTCCACTTGACAGCGGTTATAGGTGACAAGGGCTCTTCTAAATAACTCTGTGCATGCTCCCTTCGTTTTCTTCACTGTCTTCTGAAAGTCCTCTGCAGTAATAACAACAAACTCGATTAGATCATGGTCCCGCTTCAAAGCTTGCTTATCTTTGAATGGTAGCTCAGCTGGGACTTCTTGATCATCTTTTCCTTTGGTTATCCTTGAAGTTAGCACCTCCAGGATGCCTTGCGATCTATCCACAAAATAAGATGCTGTATTTAATATTTCATCCAGCCTGCCATCAATCTGCAGGACTTGACACCTTTCTTCCTCCAGGGTCGTCTGCAGTTGCAGCATCCTAGCCTTCTGAGCCAAGATGTGATATTTGACTGGCTGAAGATCTACTTGCTGCTCCTTGGCTGCTTCTAGCTGCTCTTTCATCTCTGTAACATATAAGGTATTAGATTCGTAGATGTCCTTCTACTGCTCTATCAGTTCTTCTATCTGTGTCTTCATTCGTTCCCTTTAACTTTTCAAATCCTGAATTTCTTGATGTGCCTTATCCAAAGCTTCTTGTGTTGTCTCTTTTGCTTGGGCTTCCTGCTGGATAGCATGAATTTCATGTTTTGTGACCTCCATCTCCTTAAGTACATGCTCGTATTTTCTTTTTAGTCTGTTTCCCTCTTCTCTTTCCCTTCTCAAGGTGTCCTTGAGCTGAGAAGTGGTCTTCTTGGAGGATTCTATCTCTGCCAGCATGCGATCTATGTTATCTTCCATAGCATTTATGGCTGCCTTCCCAGCCTTGATGACAAACCTTGGATCTTTGTCTGTTCCGACCATCACAGCTTTGTCGGTTATCATGGTACTGGCCATCCCTTCTGCCCCTATTTTCATCTCGGTTCTTCTCATGATCCTTTTGGTGGCCCTGTCATAGTACACTGTACTGAAATCAGGCACCTCTTCCCCTTTCTTCTGTGTAAAGGGTACTAACCAGAGTGTGGGAGTTGTAGGGGTGACAGAAGTAGGTACTTGGAGGGTTTGTATCTCAGGGTTTTCCTCACCCTGGCTTTGCTCTGCTTGTGACCTAGAATCCTGCTGTTGTGCCAACTCTGTCTTCTCGGCTTCCTGTTGTCGAAGTTCTTCATCCAGTTTCCTCTGAGCTTCTTCAGCTGCTTGCTTAGCAGCCTCCTC